>BQNB010012562.1:0-60735 GCA_026074375.1 Tanacetum coccineum
CTCGAATGAGAGGACTATATTATCATGTTTATTCTTTGTGTATTTTAATATGTTATACAATACCATACCAAATTCAATTTCAATAGAATTTTTTTAACTACGTGAGTAGTTTGTATGTTTGCATAAAATTCTTTTCTTTTCTTTTCTATCCTTTTACACATAGCATGCAATCAACACATAAAATGAGCAAGTTCACACAAATACAACATTTTCAACACAAGGGTGAGTTGTGATCCAAGGTGATTTTGTCAATGAATTTGTCCAACAAATATTTCATGTCTGTTATGGGGAATAGAGCATGCAATGTTGTGAATAAGTTGATGTCACGGAGGAAAGAGTAGCAAGAATTTTCGTGGATTCGACTTCAATGCATATCCCCGGATCGTAAATCTTGTTTCTATCTCCGGAAGGAGAAGAAGCATTAAGATCGGATCCGAGATCATTATGAGAAGGAATGAAGTCGAAATCCATATGAAGGGTGGGATGGGTGGGCAAAATATTAGGCACATCAACGGGGATGTCTTCCACCACATCAATGGTTGAATCTCCTGAATCGGGATAATCAACATGAAATGATTCGAACTCGGGAAGGGAAGTAGAATTATCGTCACCTTCCGAGTCGTAATCATCACTCTCAATACCCAGTGGAATTGAGTCATCCAGACCAGGAAATATATCGATCTCTTCCCTAAGAGAGTCACTATCCTCAACGGGGATAGGAAATGTGGGAAGAGACTCGATGATCGTATGAAAATCTTCCGGCGGACGGGGAGATGAATTATCGTATAGCAACCTCTCCAAAAGACTAATATATTCCTCGTGCTCTCTATTAACAATTCTTGGAGGAATTGTTATGAGTTCACCGGCGAACTCATCGAAGAGAGAATCAATCTTGGGAGAGGAAGCCATCAAAGTATCACGATTGAGTAATGACTCAAGAAGATAAGACTCGGTATCAAAACGATCATTTTTTGGAGTAGAATCGAGGTCTTCATTATGAATCGGATTAAACTCACTAGAAATGATTTCCTCGTCAAGATTAAAAAGAGGGTTCGAATAAGTTTTAAAACTTATTTCATGAATAACCTCCTCATGACTTGACTCGTCATCACTAGAGGTAGAATCGTAGAAGAGAGGATTGGAAAACGTTGAAAAATTTTTCGTTTAAGAATCATCACAATCGGGCACATCACAATCACTTTCGATATCGGAAAAATCCTCAGACTCACTTGGGATTGGGACAAGGTTCTCATCACTAGACTTTATTAATTCGTCCGATTCTGTTTTTAGAATAGTGCTAAGATGCTCGTCCCCCATACTTAGAGAGTTATCGGGTTCCTTGGTTGGTAAGACTGGTGTGATTGCAAAAGTATACTCCTTGTCATCATCATTGCAAATGGGAATCTTCTAATATCGAGCCTTAGCCACTTGCTCTTCTGCAATTCGCTTCTCTTCTTGCTCTTTCTTTTGCCGAATATTATCACTCCAAGCTTGAAAAGCAATTCGTAATTCTTCCATACTTTTTACAAGAGGAGTTTGATGAATGACGGGATGTTGCGGGGGTTGAAAATGGTCAAAACCAAAAGAATTAGAATTATATCAAAAATTTGGCTCACAATAATTTTCATTCATTGGTTGACATTGGTATGTCTCATGAGGACCCCCACAATTTTTACAACTAAGATATTGTTGTTGAAAATTTGGTGAATTTTGTGGAGGGTGGTTTGAAAGATTTGAAGAATCGTTAAAAGAGTACGGAGTTGAAAAATTTGTTGGTGTTCCTTTTCCATAAGTACAATAAAAACAAACTCCATGTAGGATCCCGTTAAAACTTCACTTCATACAATCGATCACGAAATCGAACTAGAAATGATAAAGAGAGATGAGTTGTTTTAGAGAGAGAAAGAAGAGAGAGAAATGAGAGAAAAGATATTTCTAGATATTTTGAACAACTTACTTTTCCAAGTGGAAAAGTTTCCTTATATACCCCGACACTTAAAAGTGACGCGCGGGATATTTAACTAGGACCCGGGCTCGGGTTTTGCTTGGGATTAAACCCGAAACATATACAATATTAGATTAACTATCGAGCCCGATTCCCGATACACCTTTCGCAATTACATTGCTGACAAATGATACCGTATATCGGACCTCCACATCAAAAACATTCACATGGCTCGAATGTCGACATTAGAATTAAACAAATAAAGGATAAGAAAAAGAATTAAATGGCAAAGAGGTTAAAGGAGATTATTTTTGGTTTTTTACGAGTTTTTTTAAAACATCAGAAACAGTATATATATATAAGACAAAAGAGAATTGAATAAGCTTCAACCGAAATCAACTAGCCATCACACGGATAGCTCCTCAAAAAGAAAAAAGCACAAAGGAGCGGAGGAGCGGGAAAGCGCGAAGCTATTAAAAACCTTCTCCTTTCGGGTCGTAGTTCCTCGGAACAACCCTCCTTATACCCCTATTTTAGTTGGTTTATCTTTTAAAGGTAAACCGTACCTCGCAAGTGACACAAAGGCAAGTTTTAATCTTTTGTTTGGGAACTTATTAGAAAATGCCATCAGTTGAGAGCATATAATGATGATAGATTTTGATTATTAATTAAGGACAATGTTTTTATATTTTTGATTTTTCTTTAAAAAGAAATGAAAAATATTTTTGTATTTTTATATTTTTATAATAAGAAGAAAATATTCACAAACAAAAAGATAACTTCACGAGGAAGGGTCTTCAAGTCACTAATCGTCAAAAAAATACCGTAACGATATTGTCGCAACACACCTCCCCGGCAACGGCGCCAAAAATTATCAAACGCAACGACAATCGTATTACACTCCTCCCCGGAAGCGACGCCAAAATTATTGCTTTTGAAACTAACCTTTACTATATATAAAATATATAATAATGATAATCTCAAAATCTCAATCCAAATCAATGAGTAAACCCGAAAGTTATGTGATTCCCAGCCGGGTCTGTTTTTCCCCAACGAGACTGAAATTGACGTACGTATTTTGTTTTGACTTTTGATGCTTGAATGATAAAGGAATTTGATTTGAGTTCTAAATCTAACGAAAATAACATAAAAAGGCAAGGTAATTAAATTCCTAAACTACGGGAGATCAATTTAAACAATTGAATAACTTAAAAATCTACGGGAAACAAATTAAGGCAAATAAATGAAACCTAATTCTACGGGAAACATAAGTAGGGCATGGGAAAGTAAATCCTAAGTCTACGGGAACATAAAAATGAAGGCAATTAAAGTAAAAACACGAAAACGTTAACGGGATCAAATCCCGTTCTTTAAAAAAAACAAACTCTGCAATTTTGACCCTACGGATGCAAATTTAATTTTCCTAGGTCCTAAATGATAAAAGAAAATTTTGAAAAAAAGAATTATATTTTTTTGATTTTTTTAATAATTTTTTATGAATTAAAAACAGTTTTAGAAAGAAAAATTAATTAAAAATACTAAATGAAATGGGAAATATCTGAAAAAATTATGGAAAGTAGTTTGAAGTGTGCAGAATCTAGGAAAAATAAAATTGTGCGAAGTACTTTTTGAAATAAGCACGAAATAAGCTGTAAAAGGGCTGAAAGGCAAAAAGGGAAAAAGGGCTTAAGGAATTAATTTGGTAGAATAAAACCAGATGGCCCTACTGGTGCCAATGGTTAGTGTGTGTTTGTTTGAGACGTGTGTGTGCAAAGGGAGAGGTCATGGGTTTGACCCCCATGCCTCTCCTTTTTTCAAAAACATTTTTTTTACTTTTTCTTTTTTTAAAAAGTTGAAGTACAGTCAAAAATAAGCAAATTTAAAAAAAAGACACTTTTTCTAAAAACTTAAAAATAAGCCTGAATAAGCAAAAAAAAGAATGACAGAAAACTATTTTTTACACTAAGTGAAAAAGCATAACTGTTTAGCCTTTTTTTAACATAATAAGCAAATGAGAAAAGGAAAATAAGCTTAAATAGATAAAGTTCTAGACCTAATAAGCATGTAAGATCAAAAATAAGCAAAGAAATTAAGCTAAACTAAGCTAAAAAGACAGAAAGACTTAAAGGCTTATTATACTTAAAATTTTAAACTAAGAATTCAAATGAGCTCTAATAAGCTCTATCCTAATTGAAATAAGCTAAAGCTGACTAAAACTAACCTAATAAGTAGAGCTAAATGTAAATTAAGCAATTTCAGTAAGCCTATAAGCTCAAATAAGCAGATAAGCTTTTGGCCAAAGTTTTTAGCCAAACAGCCAAAAGGGCATTTTTGAGCTTATTTTTAAGCACTTAAAAGGATCCTTATGGAAAAAAGACTTGTATATTATTAAAGTCTATCATAGAAGCTTTCTAAATCACTAATTGAAAAGCATTTTGAAACTTAAATTAACTATGAAAAAGCTAAATGAAAAGCTAGTTAGCCAGCACATATGTTGTGAGTTATGTTTTATAAAAGACAAAAGGACATTTGCAGCCCTATTTTTAAACTGGTAAAAGAAGTTATAAAGAACAAAATAAGCTTGAATAGATGATCTACATACCAAAAGGGGTTTGTGCAAGAAAAATCATAAGCTAAAACAACCTATCACTAACTTAAAATAAGATCTAAAGTGGGCTCAACTAAACACTTGCAAAGAAAAAAAATGGCAGATTTGCCCAAACCATAATTTGGCAAATGCATACTTAAACTAGCTAGGTTCTACTTTATTTAAGATCAAAAACAAGCAATAAAACAACACCTAAAGGCACTTTATCAAAATCTAGCTTAAACAAGCTTAATTTCAATGAAAATTGCCACAGATTCAAACCTTAAATTCCTTAAACCTTAAATTTGGCTTTTAGCTTTTGAACACTTAAAATAACTGAATAATAGACTTATTAAAAGCTAGTAAGAACTGAATGAAAAACCCATAAGCAAATTTTATCCCATTTTGACCCATTTTGGGTCTTGTTCCAAACACTCCTTTTAAAAGCAGTTTAATCATTTTACAACTGGTTATCACTATTATAGGCCAAAATTTTGAAAGACACGTTAAAAGTTAAGCATAACACAAGCATACAAAGCAATAGATAAGCTGAAATAAGCAGGCAATAAGCAAAGCAGGATTAAGCTTAAAAAGACAGATTTGAGAAAACTTAAAAAACTAAAATTTTTATTAAGATAAAAAATTACAAGGCTTGAATTTTTAAAAGACAAAAGGAAAAAAATATACAAATAAGCTAGAAATTAACTAAACTAAATTACTTCTACTCCTAGTTCTCTTTTAGGCTTGTGCTTCATCTTCTTTATATAAGCTGCCTATTTGTGCTTCTTGTGTGAGAGGTGTCTTCAAAAACTTCTCTTGTGCCTTTTTTTAAAATCAGTCTACAGCCATATAAAGGCCTGGAGCCCAATCCATAAATCATTGACCATTGATGTGGTTTTGGCGCCTAATTTGTATGTATGTTAGCCACGGATTGCCAACATGGCAAACCCATGTGAAGATGTCATAGGTGGGGTAAGGGTTGACTGGTAAGGGAGGGTGATGGGTTTGTCTTGGGGTGAAGAAGGGTGTGAGTTAGGTTTGTCGTGGTGCAGGGGATTTGAGGGGGAGGGTGAATAGTAATTAGGTTTTAGGCGGGAAATGGGTGTAGGGTTTGACTGGTTAAAAGTTGATGAGAAATGGTAAATTAGGTCCCTTATGTTGTATAGTATATTTGCAATGAAAGTCCTTGTGGTGATAAAAGTTATAAGGGTTTTGGCAATTTCAGTCCTTCAAGGTGTATTGTGTGTTTGCACCGTTAGTCCTTTTGGACTAATGGTATAGTGTGGGTAAAGGGTGGTCTTGGGCTAACGGTGTTAATTGGTGATTGGGCCTAGGTTTATTATCTTTGGGCCATGTTTTATATAAAAAAGGGAAATGGGCTATTGTTGGATTTTTGGGCTTTTTAATGGTACAAGGCTTATTAAGTCTTCATATAATACCTTAATGGGCTGACCCGGCCATTAGATGGGTGCAGGTTGGCCCATTAAGTATTTCTTCGTTTACGGCTCCGCTTTTGATTTTGACTTTGTCGGGGTTGACTTTTTGGCTTTTTACGCTCTTTCCATTCCGTGCTCGGTTTTGTCCGTTTTGGCTTTGTTTTGTCCTTTAGTAAATATCCGATACCTGCACAGTACAAACACAAAAACAAGCATATATATGGCATTTTATGTGCGTTTTTGGTCGTTTAGGGTCGTTTTAAAAAGTAAAAGGTATGTGTATTTACGCACATACCAGTATGCGCAGTTTATCTCCTTAAGAACTTGATTGTCTTGCAAAACCACAATAATTCTTTGTATATATCTATCAGAAAAAACAAAATATAAAAAAATAAAACCTATAAAAGCAAAATACAAAATCAAAAAAATTTAAAAATACAAAAATAATCTTCTCTGACATGTCTCTCGTCAATCGATAACATTTGTGCACCTAGAAATGTTGATTAATATTAACACGGGTGAATAAATGAAGTTCGAACGAGAGATTTTTTCCAAATGCATTCAAAACAATCTCATCAAATTTTTTCTCTACAATCTAAGTTAATGTCACTTTAGACTACGGTCTTCAAAGAAAGGAAAATGTTCATTTATGTCCATTTATCCTCCACAACGGGAAGTTCATATCTTCTCGGTCTTGAGCAATGTCACATCAACATTCAAAGTTTTGAATGCTCAAGAGAAGCCCTAAGAAAATGATAATTCATATGATTCATACAACATCATTTTCTTGTTGGGCACCATTTTTCAAGATATTTTCAACAAGATAAATTTCAAATTCTTTTAAAATTATGTGCTCAACAAACTCCCACTCCAAGTTTTCACTCTATCCTTTCATTGAGGGGGAGTATAATAATAATTAGTTTCATTCTGCATGCACTCTTGTTCTCCTAAGACTTAGTTAGGCTCAGGTGAATTCCGGACATTAACTTGTTTTTAATTCACTAATTGTCAAAAGTTGTAAACACATATGCAATTTTTGAGGGGGAGAATAGTGAATAAAATGTGATCAATACGGATTAATAACGTATACGATCTTCAATCTATAAGTGCGTTCCCAATCCTCGTATGTGCAAAACTCTTTCATAATATGGTGCGTATGTGTAGGGGGAGCTTTTTGGTAATTCTGCAAACTCTCACTATGTCTTAAATGATTTCTTAGATACGTTGATTGATTTTTATCAAATGGTTTTATGGATCCTCATGGCAATACCCTAAAGACCGACCAACTGTTATTTCTCAAGGAGTTATAAGGTGGTTAAGGTTAGGTTTACTTGTTCCATGATCCAGCCAGAATCGGAGGGATCTACCCAGGAACACTCCATTAGATATAGGTATGCGCATAGTCCAGGTAATATATTGAAAAAAAGGAGTAAAGTGAGAATAAGGGAATAGTGCCGACTGAGATGGAGCTAGTACTGGAACATACCCAACAAGGCACTAGTCACGAAGTCTCGGTAAGCACTAAAGGGGTTGAAGAATGAAAAGGAAATGTAAGGATAAAGGGTGTAAAGAAAGAAGCCCTCCATACAACCTTATGCAGAAACCGGGTCAATACATAATATATCGGTAATCACAAAGATGATTCTGATATTGAAGACTAACATCATGGACCCAGTGATGCAATGCACAACCTTCCCTTGCCACTCAGAATCTCTCAAAAGATTTTTGTTTCATTTCTCACGGAGATCAACACGTTTCTATCGGCTTTCTCATTCCGAGATCGTTGATATTGAAAAGGTGGCAGTCTGCTCCAGCCTCCGTTTACCAAATAACAAATTGCAAACTCAATAGATCAGAGCCAACGAGATCCATCAAAAATCTCACTAGGACACAAATTCAATATACAAAATGTCGTACATCATTATACAACATTTGGTATCAAAGAGTCCTATGCACTATCATTGTGATACTACCAGAACATCAGAGTGATGCTCTTTAGTATTCACAATGACGATGGAAATCCTGCTTGAGTCAACATCAAACAAGCTCTTGGTAGGTGGTATGAATCAAGCTTGTGTCAACTGGATATCGGTAATGGTCCAGTATATGAATTGATGACTCAATCAGTCAGAAAGTAACTAACTGATTCACTCTTACCATGTTGTCTGCTTTGAGACGCTCCGGTAATGAGAACAAGCAAGTACAGTGAATCTAATGAAATTGGTTAGAGGATCTAACACTTTGAGCTGGAAAACCCTTCAAGGAGATTCTGTTTAATTGAATCTATCTATGCAAAGTAAATACGGGTCCTCATAGAATGGAGGTTAATGTAACCTGAACTTAAGAACGATTGACAAAGCCATATTCGTCCATACCTAATTTTTTATGACTAACATTAAATTTTTAGCTATAAGTGACAAAAAACGTGCAACCTCATTCCAGTGATCAATATCAAGACCTCATGCTCATGGATCATAGAAATGAATTCACAAAGTAAAGCTCGAGTACGATGTTATCTAAGTATTCCCGCAAATCTCTGATGTACAAGCACTTCCCTCAAAGAAACATCATCGACAAGATTACTACCATGTATTCTAATAATCATGGGCCAAAGAACATGTGGAGGGAGATCGTTATCAGTTTCAAGACATGAGCATGAGGGTGGATACATACATCGCAATGTTGCCTAAAAAATTCAAGTATAAAGATTTGAGAGATCTCAACAGTCAAGACAATCAAGGTCCAAAGACCACGATACAAGTATTTGTCAAAGTATATAAAGTTAAAGGCCTTCTCAAGACAATGATCACATAAGACAAGCAGCAAAAGGAAATAACAAAAGAAATTCCTAAGACATCAAGGTTCCAAGACTAATGAACGAAACAAGAAGATGAAAGCCTTAAGCAATGACCACCCTTAGGGGAGAATGTTAGAACCAATACTATGTGAAGTGATGTTCATTTAAGACTCCCGAACCTTTGTATTTATATAGAATATGTCACTGGTAATTCTAGAAACTAAACTGCCTTAGTTACGACGGGCTTTAAAGCCCATTAAGATATCAAGCCCAGCCTAGGAACCACTTAAACCCTAGGTCCGCCCATGTTAAGTTACTAATAATCCCTCTCCTCCTTATGGAGAGGTTTTCTCTTTTGAATGTATTTCAAATCCAGTTTAGTTTTTGTTTTACTTCTCTCTCTAAACTTTCCTCTCATCTAAACTTGCATTAAAATTAGTGTGTTTGATATGGTGAATAGATAAGGCTAACAATATTAACCTATGGCTAAACCTATGTTAATCCAGTTCTCGATCAACGGATAAGTGGGGTTTTTCAGCACCTAAGAGACTGGCACGGGTTTGGTGGTGACGGATGTGTGTCGGATCGCAGAGGTACCACACATTATATTCCTGCGGGGAGCCTCGATGGTAGTCATGTAGACTCAACCATGGCTTGGTTTGAGTAGTCTCCTAAATGTACGGATATTATTCCTCGATTAATTCTCGTGCTCCCATGAGTGGTTAATGAGAATGGTTACGAAACAGATAACATGAGAAAAGATAGACTATAAGAAAGCTAATATGCGAAAATTAATTTCTCACTTGAAAGGATTCAAGAAAGTAGAACTAAGCTAAACTATGATTAGAACCTAACTATTCCCCAGGCGGCGACGCCAAAAACTTGATGCGGTCGTCGTAGGACTTCTACAAGAAGTTTTACAACTCCCTAGACAGAGCACCTAATCGTTGTAGTAGTAGTAAAAGCTGACTCGGGGGTTTATCGTTCACCTCAAGAGGATAGGTCGGGAAGACTGATCGCTGTCTATACAGTATTCTAAGGTTGAGAAAAATTAATTATTTGTGTTATTATATATTTTATGGAAAGCAAGTAAATCATATAATTGAGGATGAGTATTTGTGATATAGATCATAACTAAATATAATTCTAACGCTAATGGTGAAAACAATAAGAAAAAGACGTGTAGATTTAAATCATGTGTTACTCGCCCTAGATTGCTTATCTAGTGGTTGTTTGCCATTGTCACTCTTTAAGATCTGTGAAATATTTCCTAATTCATGAACAATTCGCTCTAAAACCCGCCGTCAGCTTATGTTATTATCCGCTAGAGCAACGCACACGTAAGGTAGTATGAAGACTATTACATGGCCCCTAGGGTACACTAAGTGCATGTGAAATATATTAAAAGTGGATCAACCATATTAGGGGGCAAGGTAGTATGAAGACTGTTACCCGATGGTATCCTTTCTACACAATCATGTTTCCCTAGACATATCAACAGCGATACAGACAAAAGCTGGTTTTCATATAGCCTAAACAGCACATCCATCACAAGAAGTAACACCACTAAGATCTACATTCTAGGTTTCATACAATCATAAATAAACACAATAGAAGGTTTAGCCAAACATATTAAAGATAAAGCAAGAGCATAGATAGATCAAACAACACATAGACATATTGAATGATTAAATAAACCTACTTACTTGATTAAAACATCAGTTGGAGGAAGTACAATAGGGTTTGTAGGCCCTAAATTCATCCCTAACAGCTGCTAAACGAACTAGGATTCGTACCCTCTTTTTATTCTAAACTTACACCCTCAAAACCCTAAATTCGGGTTTGTATATATTGGAAAAACGCTGTGATGGCGTCGCGTTTAAATTGTGACGTCGTCATGAATAAAATATTCTCGATATGGCTGGGTCTATGCTCTGACGCCGTGTGGAATCTTGGCCGCCGTCTTTATCTTCGTGGTGACGGCGTAACCTTTAGAATCTGTGACGCTGTATCCAGCCACTATAGAAAATTCCTTGATCAATTTTCGAGTAGGTTCCGTAGTCTTATGTTCGTTTCTTCTCCAAATGAGCCCAAGTTACATGTAATTCTTCCAAATGCCCTCCAAATGAGAAATATTTGAAAAGGAACGATTAAGTACCTATTTTGGGCATACATGCACGATTTAGGAGGTTAAATGACCCCGAAAAAGTGTATAAAATGACACCTCATCATACTCCACTGACCAAGTATTTACCAATTAATTAAGAACGCACTCGTTGATCCCAAGACACCTGCATTATCCATACTAAGCTACTGCAATCTAAAGGCAAAGATAGGTCATTATTTGTGATCCCATTGGTCTAGATGTATAAATTACTATATGGAGAGCCATTCCGGCATGTAGATTACTTGGTCCGTATCACTAGATCCAGTTGAATGATATGTTCGTATACAAAAGCACGTAAACAAGTATAAACTGATAAACATAAACAAGCAATCAACGATAAATTAAGAAATCGATATAAACAAAACCAAACATTCAAATCTTCATAATAATGGCTAATACCTTCGGGTATTAGCCTTTAAACATCATAATCAATACAAGTGTAATATTTTAGCCAAGGTAAACTAACGAGTTAACAAATGACACCAAAAACTGAACAATTAAAAGAGTTAGAGGATATTACAATAGCTTCTAATGGAATTAGTATAATATGGCTCGACCTTTTTATGCTCTCTTCTCTCCGAAATCGACTTTTATGGTTAAGGTATCGAAAATATGATTTAGCACATTGAAAACCCGTTTTTAGATTTTCTATTTATAAGGTCTAGAATTTAGTCGATACGGCGTATTGACTGAGGTCAATACGGCGTATCGGAGGTTTCTTGGAGTAGGGACCACATTCGATATCTTCCAAAATATTTTAATACTTTATTTGAATATGGCGTAATGATCTTCTTTGATACGGCGTATTGATCATCAATCCTTCACGTCCTTAGTGAAGTGCAGCATAGATAGATAACGCCGTATCTTCCTCGAGGAAAACGATGTAAAGGGAACCAGATCAGTAATCTTCAAATGTCTTTGTTTAAGCTCTAGAATGCATGCCTTTTAGCTCATCTTCACCAAGTACTCCATAATTACTGCAATTCTCAAATACAAACAATTAAGTAACAATTCTTTGCAATAATTAAAAAAAATAGGTTATTTACATAGGATAAATGATGCTATAAAAGTAACGTTATTTGATGTCATCAAGGACTTAGTTGACTAGGATGTTACAAGAAATATCATCATTATCTTGAAGGAAGGAATGCGCACATCCGGGACTTAATTGACTTTGATGCTATGATTTCGACTTCATAAATGAGATAGAGTGTGTACTGCAGGTTTTTGGGCTTCATACAATGAGACTTGTTGCATCTTTTGAACTACATGGGGGAAGAGATATCTTGATACTTTTGGTATGTATTACTTGAGCTTCCAGTGGGAAGAAATGTGAGAAGAATTATTCAAGCGTGAAAAGATACGTTGCTGATCTATTTGATGATCCCCTGAACAGATAATCACAAAGCTTATTATTAAAGAAGCATTAACATTTGATGTGGGTATCCTACTAATTCCGCTGTGCACTTAATCATACTAAGCTTGTAATAAAGCTTTGAAACTGCTTGAGAAGAAGATTGTCGGTCTAGGGGGAAGCTATTAAAGCTTCAAAATGAAGAATATGTGGCATGAATTAGGGGGGAAGCTAATTCAGAAGCTTCTCCTTAAACAAGAAATGTATGGGTTACTTAGTTTCATGCCTACTATAGTATTTCTCCTACATGTACTATAAAGATGATTCATGTTGGAGTGCAGACTTGAAGTCAAATGAAAAGCAGATTCTAGAAAACTTTGACATGACCGAGAAGATCAGGAAATGAAGTTTTTCAACATGCAGCTAACTCAAGAAACTTCATATATGACTAGCAGTGTAATGAGAAAGTAGAGCGATTCAAGTAGAATCAAAAGGCCACTGAAGACATCAATAGCATTGGAATCTTCGTGGAAGTTCTTGTTCTTAATCATTATGTACTTGTAAGGAAAATATGGTAAGTAATTCCGTATATCGTCCTATGGGGGAAGATTGTTAGAATTTCATTTTATGTGATGAAATTACGAAATTACCATAGTTTAATATAGTCCATACTGTCATGGCGAACAAAGAAATAGCATTATTGAATATTTGTGAGGCATATAGGCTATAATACCCTGCAAGCTTCCATGGAGGGGTGTGAGACTCTTGTAACCTTTCAATTTACCATTCGTGTTTTAGACACATTTTGTTTCTCTCTGTCAACTCTCTCTCTCTACTCTCTAACATACTATTACCATGGATTGAGTCTCCAGACCACGTGGATCTAATATTCTTTAAAACATGACATACCTGTTGTACGAATTACAAATAAGCAAAGATTTGAGAAGTTAGAGCACTTCTCTCACCTCTAATCGACAACACTTATTCTAACCGCACCGTAGTATAGTACCAACTACTTTCCTTGCTAGCTCGAGTACCTCACTAAAATTGGCAGAAGTTTGTATTCTTTTGGGAGTAAAAGTTTGTAGGAATTAGCCTTATAGTGTAAGGTTAATCACTTATATTTTGGTCTTAACCCACGACATTAATATATAGGCTTAAAACACTTAATACCCATGTCTGAAACTTTCTAAATGAGTTATTATCAGGTAATGATCGAGCTTGATTAATAAGGGAGGATTAAAACCATTAAATGCAACTTTTTAGTTGTTTTGCTTTCTAGTGGCGTAGTTAGAAATCAATCAGCACGGTTAGATATATTCCACGGTTTGGCACCAAACCGCGTGGTTAGGATGTATGGGCGGTTACAACACAACCGAAGGCGGTTAAAGAAAGGTTCCTACGCGCGAGTTTTTTCTTTTTTCGTTTGAGCCGTCGGTTATTTCTTCTCTTGACTGTGACTTATTTTCTTCATTTCAAAGTTGCCAAAATCCTTTTCTTGAGTCTCGAGAGCAATTACTTCTTAACTTTTCTTCTCAAAAAGACTCCACGAGACGTCTATTTGTCAAGAATTCATCGTACATGCATTTTTATCCATTTATTCGTCATTTCTTTATCTTTTTCTTCACTTTCCTTTACTTGGCTATTCATGAACCCGAAAACATAATTATAACCTTTTAAGAACCAAAATTTCATAAAAGTAACCAAATAATAAGCACAAAAATATGGATAACGCTAGTAAAAACATGTATAATTTGAGTGTTTTCGGTATAATTAAGAAGACTACATCAATTTTTCTTATTACGTTGTTAGACGTTGACTTGATTAGTCAAGTATAACCACGTTCTTACTCTTATTTTACCGGGTTAAAAGCCTTTACCGAAAAAATCAATTCTTACTCTGGAAGGCAATAACATATCTACACTTAGAAATTTTAGTTTTCACTTCTATTATCTAGTTTGTAAAAGTAAAACGCCTGTTTAATTTAGTTAGTCAGCTGACACACTGTTATAAAGGAAAATTTTTTGAATGACACAATCACCTATTGTTGAACAGTGAAACCTTGACTTGATCAATTAGTCCCACCGATTCTTGTTTCCGCAACAAAAATGCAAAACTTAACAAAACATCATAATTGGTCTAAACAAAAAAAATTAATCCAATTATTAAAATGAGATGATACATTAGAGAAACAATCATGCTGGTGAATGTATGCTAAGAAGCACATCCAAATTGAATGTGCACAAAATTAAATTGACAACATAAGAAAAACACATCCAAATTGCTGTACTATGTGATTGAAATCTAAACCCTAAAAAGACACATAAAATTGTTGCAGTCTTAATTTAAGGGTTTTGTTGTGGGTTTGATTTTTGGTTTTGTGGATGAATCGGATGAGTATTACAATTTTTTTGAATTGGTGATACTTATATATCTTATGTTGAAAGTGTTTTCTGTAGAAACTAGATGGGGGAGTGAATAGTTTACAATTTAAAATAAATGTTTCAAAAACTTTTGATTCGAGTATATGTGAGATAAATCAATCATGAAAAACATATAATAACTGAGCTATGAAACAATAATATGTAAGTAAGAGATGGAAAGATGATACCAAAACACAATAATTTATAGTGGCTCGGCTACGAAGCTCCTCTCCGCCCTACTCCACTCCTTGAGTATCCGGCTCAGGAGTTCAATGCACTATAACAACAAGATCTCTTCAATCGGAGAAAACTGTACAATCGTTGCTTACAATGCTTTGTGACACTAACTGTGACAACCGACAATTATGGGATTAACGATTTTATTTATAAACTTGAACGTTAAATTACAAACAAGCAAATTTTAGACTTTACGTATAACCAGCTAGGTTATCCCGCGTACAACGAGAAACAACTTTGAACGATTTTTGTCTTTAGACTAAGTTTAGTCTACACATAAAAAGTAAATTATTATTTTCATAAGCATGATTTTCAAGTCTTTGCTTACGATCTTGCAAACTTTTACGTAAGTCATTTATACTTGCATTATATTACATGCATGCATGCACTACATACCCAATACCCTCACCACATTTGAGGTATTATACAACTAGTAGATATACACTTCAAAAACATTTTTCCTTCCCCTTTTTAGACACTTAAAACCGGCCCCCTATATTTGTATATACGAACATTGCCTTTGTAACTTGTAAACAGAACATTTCCCTTATTATGTATAACCTTAAAGGCTTGTAAGCATGCAAGCTAATCTCTTGTACTCTTCCCCTTTCACATGGCTTAATAACACATCACATGCCACCATTTCCTTTCTTGGCATGACAAGCTTTTGTGATGCTTAAAACACCATTTGACCTTTCCTTACAATTCACTATATAAGAAGACACTTTGCTAAGAAAATACACACACATTTAAACACGCAATATCTCTCTTTTCTCACTAAAATTTCAGCGTAATTAGAGGGTTTCAAGCAAGGGTTTTAAAGTTACATTAAGGTTGGTTAAGGGTTTACACACAAATAGGATATGTGGTTATTGTCTTATAAAACAAGGGTTTTTCTTAGTGTTCTTGGTTAATTTGTGCACTTCTAATCATCCAAATCATCACCATCTCTTTGTAAGCATATCATAATAATTATTTTCATTCATTATAATCATTTCATGCTTATGTTCATATCACCACTATATACTTGATGTGTAAAAACTTGAATTAAACTTTTTTATATAAACCCTAATTTGAGTAGAAGTTTATTTCGACTTCTACATATGAAAACAACACTTTAAACACCTATGGTACATTTCTTGATCTCAAAACTTAATTAATACCAAATGGTCTTAGTAGTCCATTAATGAATTTCAATTAATTTAGCGAATGTTGTGCATTTTAGAAATTGGATTTTAACAGACAAAAATTTCCAAATCTCCACAACTAAACTTTACAATGAGTTTTTTAGCACCTTAGAGTAGTTGAGTTTTGAGTCTTATGGAACCTTTTTGTAGCTAAGACTTTAACATAGTCACTCAAAATTAAATAACCCTATAAGGAATAAAAATTGATTGAAGTTATGACGAAAACAAACTGGTAAAAGTTTATGTCCTAAAAACAGCATGAACTTCGTGTCTTGTAAGGCACATATGGACCCTCTAAACATTGATTCATGTTGTAAGGCTTACATTTTTAGAAAGATACCTCAAAACCCTTCAACCTAGGCCTTTGAATGGATTTGTTTTAGTAGAAATAAAAGAGATATGAACCCGAGAAGATGGAAGTATTTTTTGCCACTAAAAAACTGCTCATATTTTCTATGTTTAAATGCTTAGTAAACTTGCTTTAAATATATTTTATTGAACTTAATGGAAGAAACCGTTAGACACAAGTATATATGGGTGATAAAAATATTTATAAAACTCACATGCATTTAGTTCACTTCATTTTACGAACCTAAAACGCCTTATAATTTAATTAGGTTATGGTTAGGATACTTGTTACTTTGTTTTATACTTTTGAACTATTTAGGATACTTGTTACTTTAAACTCGATCTACTCTAGAATTGCTATTGTTTAAGGTGAGTTTCATAGCCCCCACTTTACTTGTTTTAAACTCCTTTTGAACTATTTTAGGGTGAGAATACATGCTTATTTATTTAAATCAATACTTATACTTTTCAAGACCTTGTAGTTTCATAGCCCCACATAACTTTACTTGTTTTGAAATAGTTGGGGTGAGTATACATTGCTCATTTTTACTTACGGACACGAGTATTTAAAACTTTTACGCATTGCCTATGTTTGCCTATTTCCATGAAGTCCCCACTATCATGAACCATTATTTACTTTGTTTAAGCAACGAATGCTATGGGAAAATCATTAGGGTTTACAACCCCCACCACAGGTATGTAACAACTGCTACCATGTCAAACTGATGCATTTTCATTTAAGGTAATACATGGGTGATATGGCAAAACTGTGAATTTCGGGCACGGATTCTAACTGACATAGGTTCACACATAACATTTAAGGCTTCGTGTCATAGCTTTGTAACACCCCCAAAATGTTCGCATCGGAATATGTGGCCTGAGGGTGGTACTTCTTAAGTTTTCAATAACACTATAAGTTATATACATATACAAATATATATATTATACAATAACATATATATATATAAATGAAAAATACATAAATATATAAATTATAAATTAAACCAGTATATATAAATATATATATATGTATACAATATATACATACAAATAACATAAATACAGTACATTATAACATAGTATAACATATATATATAAATAACATCATACATATAATACATTATATAAATATATATATATATATATTAATATTTATACTATATATACTTATATAATAATATACATACATATACATATATACAAACACAACGAACCAAAAAAGTCGTTTAAAACCGATACATTGGATTTAGTAAAGTGTTTGTTACAAAAGATCCGAAGCTTTACTATTTCAAAATTCAAATTACAAAGATTCTAGTCCATAACAAATGTTTTCCCCAAAAATGCAACTAAATCTTTATGCATGTGACATCCAAAATATAACCACCAATGTATCCCTTGCACCTCGTGCCTTATTGACCTCCTGAAAACTTTGCTTTAAAACAACAACAAACAATAATATTGGGTGAATTCATAGCTTGTAAAATGTATAATGTAGTGACCGCAAGATTTCCCCAAGATAAAGCAACAAATACAAACATCATAAAATGTAATTACGTTTCCCTAAGCTCATGATACTGATGCTCGACATGTATGAATTGCAATATAAATTGCCAACATTGCCCGTGATGATGTTCTAACCCGCAACATCCTAAGTCTGGCACTGTATACGTCCGTTGTCCGGCAAACTGGCACAGTGAGCATGAATCACCCGATGGGGAATGGTCAAAATAACCTAAAAAATCGAACGACCAAAGAAAGTCCGTTTAAAAAAACCCGATACATATGATTTAGTAAAGTGTTTTGTAGCAAAAGCCCGAATCTTTACAACATGTTCAAATATTCAAATACAAAGATTCTAGTCCAATAAAAATGTATTTCCCAAAATGTAATAGGAATCTTTTAATGCATGGAACAATCCAAATATAACCACCAATGTATCACTTGCACCTCGAGCCTTATGACCTCCTAAAAACTTGCTTTCAAACATCAACAAAAATATTGGTGAATTCTAGGCTTAGAAAAATGATAAAGAGGACCAGCAAGATTACCCCATGATAATGCAACAAATACAAACCATCAAAAAAGTAATAAAACGTTTCCCTAAAGCTCATGATACAGATGCACGACAATATGAATTGCAATATAAATTGCCAACATTGCCCGAGGATGATGTTCTAAAACCGCAACCACATCCCTAAGTCTGGCACTGGTATACTCCCGTTGACCTCACAACTGGCACAGAGAGCATGAATACACACCGGATGGGTATGTCATCCCAATTAGATCAATTTATAACATTCGCCGCTCAACAGAACAGTAATTGACAGTTCCAAGATAATTGCTCAAGGGATTAAAGCGCTACGTAGTCTAACCACGTAATCGTAATGTAAAAAATCCACTTGCTTCCAATTGTAAAACATTGCATATGTTTTCTCACCCCCAAAACTTGTAAATCATTATAAATGTAAAATGTGGGGCTATGAACTCACCTCGAGTAGATGAGTTAACAATGTAAATCAAATGCGTGAAAATGCGTCACCAATATCCCCGAATGCAACCTAATTAATTAATAGTCGTATGAGCTACTAAGTACATTTTAAAAATAACTTAATATATAAAATAATTCTATATTTTAAATCTACCATCCTAATTTATTTGTAAATTCATATTTATAAAGTAAAAAACGTTTATAAATATCACTTATTGTAAAAATGCGTAACAATTAATCGTTTTAAATAAGTCTGTTTCTTAGTTTCTTATGCTCAGTCAACTTTCGTATTAAGACGTAATTATCCAAAATATTACGTTTTACATTTTAACTAACGTAAACGACGAATATTTAATCGTTTTAACTCTGATTTTTAGTGATTCTTTCGAGCAATCTTCGTAATTAAATAATTTTTTATCTAAACTAATGTACTTTTTAAAAATGTATCTTGAGATGAAATAGTGATTTTTACTGTCACTATCGGTTTATATTAATTATTTAATAAACTTTAAATTATCTGAAACAGAGAAAAACCAACAGAAACCTTCGTTTGATTGAAAAATTATGATTCCATAATTTTTTGGAATCCTTAAAAAATGTATTATCGTGAAAAATAAACCATTCATTTTATATTCAAATGGTTTTTGTAATAAAGTTTTTTATAAAAATTCTTTTATAAACATGTTTATTATCGTATAACTTGTAATTAGCGTATCTCCTTCGTTATAAATCGGTTTTTCGAGTTCTCTACATGCCTATGATCGTCATGACATGTAGTATTTTATAAAAGTGTAAAATATATATATATATAAAATATATGATATATAAATATATATATATAATATAATATATAATATAATATAAATATATAGTATATATATATTAAATTAATTATCGAATTTCAAACAACCCCTTTTGATATTTTTGGTAAAAATGTGTTTAAAACCAACTTGTTTTTGTAGCTTTTTAGTTTAGCAACTTTGTTACAAGTCCATTACAACACTTAACTCCATAAGTCTTACATACTTAGGGTCCTTAGTCCATCATTTATCCAAATATTGTCCAAGAATCACAAGATCCATAAGTCTACATACTTATTTGTTCATAAACTTTAATAAGTACACTTTTTAGGTAACTTGTTTATATACACTTTTTATACATAAACCACACTAGTACAATACTTATACTTCCATTCTAACATTATATTAACATCCATATACCATAAGTAAATAAGTTTCCTAGATGGTGATTCACTACATAACCATTATATACACATAAAATCATGAATGTAAAGAGATTAGGGTTTTTAGATAACCTTAATATGATGTGTGATGATGAACAACAAGATCTAAACCCTAGTTTAGATGATAAACCCAAGCTTCCAATACAATGAAAACTCTAATTCCTATGAAACCCTAATCTTGTATTTTTCTTGCTTAACCCTTGTAAATGCTTAACCAAGCTTCCAAACCTTCTTGTATCACCTTAGATATGATCTTAGTTTACTTGTATACTTGATAAAATAAATTGTGTATGGATTATTTAAGGTTTGAGTTTGGCCGTAGGATATGGAGAGAATAGGAGAGAATGAGTGAAGTGTTTCTAGTGAAAATGAAGTGTGTGATGTTTACTTGCATAGTGTACCCTTTTATAGCATGAACTAACTAACCAAGGTCACTTTAACTTAACTATGGTTAGATATTGAATGACCATTGTGTAAGAAAAGAGTGGGTTCTTACAAGACTTGGAAAATGTAAGACTTAGTTGGTGGAGTTTGCTTGAAAGATTATATAACATGTGATAGATTGCAAAGCCAAATAAATATCTTCTTTGTGTTTTATCATATATATCCGGCCATGAGTGGATGATATAATATAAGGAATTGTATAATTTTTAGTGTATTAGTATAGATTGTGGTATTTGGTTGAGTATATAATAGGTATTGATGCTTTTCGGGGTAAGCCTAAATACAATATTGGCGAAAACGTAAACACTTTACGTAACCAATAAAAATAAAATATAAAATGTTGATTATTACTTTCGTAAAAAATAATATATTGCTTGCTTAACGTAAACCCTTAATTGTTTGATGCCCGTTTACGTTGATTGACAATTTTTAGCTTACGCGATTTAACTTAACGATAATAAATTAAAAGCAAACGTGTACAAGACTAAAAATAAATAGTGAATTAAATGACGTCGTAAATGACCCTAAAACACGGGGTGTTATAGTATTCCCCCGTTAAGTGAGCCGTTTCGCTCAATGACTATTAAGACACGACACCAAGTGATGACGGTGCTGAGTCTTTGTGAAGAGGTGTGGATACTTCTTCCGGAATTGGTCCTTCACGTTCCCATGTGAACTCAGGACCGACTTCATTAGAGTTTCCGCGAACCTTGATGATTGGAAGCCCGGCTTTGTCCAAATGTTTTACTTCCACAATCCATGATCTCTAACTGGTTCCACCCCCCCAAAAATTAAAATGAAGCACTCATCAATATGGAGTCCATCCAATGGAACTACTAATGGTTCGTCGGCAACACTTCTTCAAGTTGGATACATGAAATGTATTGTGAACCATGCTCAGCTATTGAGGAAGTTCAAGCTTGTAAGAAATGGCTCCAACCTTTTCCAACACTTTGAAATGTCCAACATATCTGAGGTTTAGCTTCCCCCATTTGCCAAATACAGAACTACCCTTTCCAGGTGAAACCTTAAGCATAAACACTATCTCCAACTACAATTTCCACGGCTTATGCTTCTAATATCGGCGTAACCCTCTTTTGTTTATCATCGTGCAAGCTTGAATCTATGCTTGATCTGAATGATAATCTCGGGTCAAAATCTCTTGACTATTTTGGGACCAAGTGAGTTGAACATCCCCCAACCCTCCACGTCCCAACAAACAGGTGAGAAAACCCAGACACTGTTACGACGTAAAAGTGCTTCAAACGGTGCAACCACTTAATGCTAGCGTGATAACTACTGTTTATATGAAAACTCGACTAAGGCAAATGTTGACGCAAACCTTTCCAAAGTCGATCACACAAGCACGTAGCATATTCTTTAGAGTTTGAATAGTCCTCTTGCTTTGTCTATTAGTCTGGCAATGATATTCAGTACTCATATCCAAGCTAGTACCCAAAGCCTTCTGAAGTGACCTCTATAAATTTGATGTGAACCTCGGGTCACGATCACAAATGATTGAGACAGGTATTCCATGCCTCGTAACTACCTCTTTCAGGTACATTTGACAATCCTTATCCATGGATTAGTTTCCCATATTGGTTACGAAGATTGTGATTTAGTGAGTCCATCAACAATACACCCAAATGGTTGTTCGTAGTCATGTGACGACTTAGGAAGCTTCGTGATAAAATACATTGTGATATTATCCCACTTCCATTGAGGTATCTTGGGTTGCACAAACAAACCAGATGGTCTTTGATGTTCAACCTTGACCTTGGCACATGTCTAACATTTGCTAACATAAGTAGCGATGTCGGAATTCATATTAGGCCACCAATATAGCTTCTTCATGTCTTGATACATCTTGTCAGAACCTGGATGGACTAAATATGTGGACTGTAGGACTCTGCAAGTTCACCGTCCTAAATCAACCAATAACATAGCAACCAACTCGTGCATTATAAGGCATAGAGTTCCATCCTGCATGAGTTGTCCAACTTCTATTTCTAAGTTTCATTTGGAGTCCTTTGAATTTTCAATCAGCATACCTTGCGCTCCAACATCTTCGTCTCTTGATGTCTCTTTTTCGTGCTTTAAGTCTAGCATATCAATATTTGATTAGAAAGTCTAAACGTAATATCACGACTAATGCTCGAACTCTTAAGGATTTTATTCGCTCTTTATGCTCAAAGCATCAGCAACAACGTTTGTCTTTTCATAGGTATAACAAATCTCACAATCGTAATCACTGAGGCAACTCTAACCAACAAACGTTGTCCATCATGTTCCAACTTTTTCTGATTAAGATGGTTGTATAACTCCTTAATGATCAGTGAACATACACTTGCTCCCATACAATATTGCCTCCAAGTCTTGTGAGAGCGACACTAACAGGCTCTAAGTTTCCAAATCATGAGTCTAAGTTCTTCACAATAATTTTCAATTGGCGTGAAGCATAAGCATCACCTTCTCTCTTTGCATGAACACAGAGCCCAAACCTTGATATGAAGCATCGCATATGCGATAAAATCTTCGATTCCTACAGGTAAATGCCAGAATTGTTGCACTACAACACAACATTTGCTTCAACAATTGAAATGCTGCATCTTGTTTGGTCGCCACCAAATGACTTGACCTTCTTCTAGTACGCTTGGTCATTAGCTTGCGATTCTTAAAAAATCCTTCAATAAATCTTCGATAATACCCAGCAAGACCGTAATAAATGTCGAATCACCGTTGGCGTTTTTAGGAGATGCCCAATCTTTTATGGATTCGATCTTGACGGGATCCACGTGAATGACTTGACTATCAATCACGTGGCCAAGAAATTATACCTTGGGAAGCTAAAATTCACATTTAGAGAATTTAGCGTACAACTCCTCTTTCTTAAGCAATTCCAGAATTGCCTTAAGATGTTCTTTGTGTTCCTTCTTGTTCTTGGAGTAGATGAGAATATCTTCGATAAAGACGATCATAAATTTATCCAAAAATAGCTTGCATACGCGGTTCATGAGATCCATAAATACTGATGGTGCGTTCGTCAAGCCATATGGCATAACTTGGAATTCATAATGACCATATCGAGTTCTAAATGCCGTCTTTGGAATATCTTCTTCCCATACTCGAAGCTAGTGATAACCAGATTGCAAGTCTATCTTAGAATAGACACTGGATCCTTCTAGTTGATCAAATAAATCGTCGATCATTGGGAGTGGATAACGATTCTTCACCTTTAACTTGTTCACCTCTCGGTAGTCGATACACATTCGAAACGATCCATCCTTCTTCTTGATAAACAAGACCGGAGCTCCCCAAGGTGAGGAACTAGGTCTTATGAAGCCCTTGTCAGAAAGTTCTTAGAGTTGGTTCGACAATTCCTTCATTTTAGATGGAGCTAATCGATAAGGTGCCCATGCTACAGGTGCAGCACCAGGTATCAAATCGATTTAGAATTCCACTTGTCGAGTCGGAGGGAGACCCGACAAGTCCTCAGGAAATACTTTTGGAAATTTTCAAACGATCAGTACGTCCTCAAGTCACTTCTTCTCTAACTTGTCTTCAGTCTCCTTTGTAGTAACATGTGCCAAAAAAAAAAGGACATCCTTTTAGCATGTACTTCTGTGTTTTAGTGCACGAGATGATGTTCAAACGAGTCTCGTTTCCCCGGTCGCTTCCATCACCGCGAACAATCAACGTTTCATTTCCCCAGGGAATACGAATGATTTTCTCGGCACAAACAATGATGGCTTGGTAGTTTGCCAACCAATCCATACCAATTATGAAGACGAGACTACCAAGTTCTACGGCATTAAGTCTATGTATTGAATGGGGTATTGTAAGAAATTTAGATGTTACAACCCAATGATAGCGTATTTTTAACCCAATTATTCCTCCCGATCAACTAGTTTTCAACATCATAATAATGATCTAAGGAAGATGGTGATATCAATTTGGGAGCTAAATGCAGTAGACACAAAGCTTCTATCGGCACCAGTATCAAATAAGACAGAAGCATAGTGGTTGTTTAGAAGGAACGTACCCGTAACGACGTTTGAGTCTCGTTTATCCCTGCACGGCCTACCGCATATACTTTTGCTGGATCATTGCCATTTCTACCTTGGTTACTATAGTTGTTGTTTTTCAGCTTTAGACAATCCCTCTTGAAATGTCCTGGCACACATTCAAGACAAGTATGTTTTTTGACTTGACCCCAGGTGTCCCCTCTGAATGTTACTCAGCATTAGTATTTTACAGGCCTTTTACAGTCGCGGGCCAGATGGCCAACTCTGTTGCACTTGTGGCATTTAGGAGCACATGGACCATCATGGTGATAGTAGCATTTAGGACACAGAGGTTTAGATCCTCTGTAAGTTTTCTTCTCACCAAATCCTGCAGTGTAGGCCCGACCAGTGTTCTGCCTCTTATTTTGTTGTTGTTGGTTATCATCTTGCTTTCTTTTGTTCTCTGTCTTGACGTTCGATACAAAAGTACAGATTTTCTTATCTATCAGTGTCAGTTTTCTATTCAATCGCCTCTTGCATTGTCTGTGGATTTGATTGCTATAGACACTTATGAACACCTTCCGTACATGTCGGGTAAACCACCGACATATCTCTCAATCTTCTCTGATACTTCAGGAAACATTCTAACACACAACAATGCCAGTTCCTAAAATTGTTGGTTGTACCCTATCACGTCAGTACCTTTCACTTTTAAATTCCACATCTCGCCTTCGAGCTTTATAATTCTCCGCACCCTCGGATATTTACTTGTCATGTCATCTTCTTTTTCAGGTCGTCCAAGTCCATTGCAACGCAACATCATGAGCAACAGTCCTAACGTGGGAGTTCCACCACGTTAGTGCACATGCCAGAAGAGTACAAGTGGAAAAATTGATTTGGTTTTCCACAGAGCAGTTGCTTATACTGAACACAGTTTTCGAATTATAAAACCATTAAATCAATTCGACAACTCCTTCTGTACCTTTGAAATTTAGAGGTTGGCACTTCATGAAGTCTGGGTAAGTGCACTCTCTAGCAATCCCGTGTATGTTCATCTAACACCCGTTCCCGAATTAGGCTGTCATCGCCATTTCGGTTTCTGTCAGCAATCGCGTGCTGCCGAAAGCATCATAACACCTGGTTTAATCATATGCCTAAGTTGGGCATTATTCACAGAAGTAGTGGCAGTGGTAGCGGCGGGGTTGGCTCTGGTGTTCTTTTTGGTGTCATTTTCTTTAATCATAAGAAAATATAATACCCGTTAGATTTTATAAAATCATAACCATGACATGACATATACACAATAAATAAAGTGAGATCTCATCACAGAGTGAAATGCACAACTGAATTGAAATTAACAATGGTGTAACTAAATCGACATTCATTCATAATAAATTTGATTACAACATGACATAATACATCCCTTCCATACTATAAAATCTTGGAAACATACATGACCTGATTCGGTTACAAAATATCACTTATCTTAGTGTTACAAAATAAATATAAACAACCAACCTTAACTTAGCGGGAGTTACCCCGTAATACTTAGTAGGCTATACAATATAGCTACAACATCACAAAATCTATGAACTGCTACCGGCCTCCTCCGGTATCTCTGGCTGTGCTGGACCGCTAGCGGGTCCCAACTGACTCTGGAGTGCCATCACCTGTGTCTGCAATGTCCTCATTAGTGTTAGTGTCTCCACAAGTTGTGCTTTTCAGGTGCAGTTTGCTGCCGGCACCCCTGCAATCTCCGTTTGCTGTGCCAATACAGTAGTCCTTAGTGCTCTCACCTCAGAATGGGCGGTATCACTAGCATCCATAGCCCAAGCCTCATGAGAAAGTCTAGCCTCTCTCTCCATAAGTAAAGCAGTGCGAGCATGAGCACGTCTATCTCTAAACAACATGTTGAGCCGACCGCTCATCAATGACCTGTCATATTGTGCATCATCCAGTCTCCCATAAATCTTGTCAGTATCCTGTCTAACCGTAGTGACAAAGTCTGTCAACCTCTTACCCAACTCTGTCTCATCAGTCGCTGGTGCCCCTGGCAGGCCCACAAGCATCTCATCCTAATATAATCTGTAATCCCATAACCTACATCTCTCTCTGGATCTCGCCTAATCTCCCTATCCAAAGTGGCAACAAAACCATAGTCTGCCTTAAAACCTCAGCGGATCTAGTAGCAAGGAGCAGACGATCTATCTCTCGACCCGTACCAAGTACAAAGAAGCAATACATAACCTCTTCGAGGGTAAAAAAACTCAGGGCCGTGTCGCGTCTATGGTTAATAGAGGAAGAAAGCAAAGGTGGTGATGGAGTAGGTACAGGTATAGGTAGGAGTGGTGGTGTCCCTGATGGTGGTGTACTCGATGGTAGTGGATGGGAAGTAGATAGTGTCTCGGCTCTTAGCCGGATCATGGCAGCTCTATATCCTAAGGGAGAAGTATTACAGAGCAGGTATGTGGTTGAGGTGATACATTTACTGTAATCATACTATAGTGTTGGTGAGGGAATCTGAAGTATTGGGAGGATGACAATAGGGAAAGTTGTGATGGTGGAGGTTATGCATATAGCAAAAAGTCTGGCAATCTCTGCCCTCAGACCAATAATGGTTGTTGGTTGGTGGCGTGTGAGGGAGGCAAATCTCGTATAGACATACTATCAGTTAACATTACGGTGTACAGGTGGCGGATAGAGTCGGCCGGACCTGGGTGCTCCTCCTCCTCTTCTTCATCCTCGTCCTCGTCCTCCTCAACATCATCATCATCATCCTCGTTATCGTCGGATGACTCATCATCATCATCGTCATCGTTTCCTCCGTCGGCAGGATAATCAGCGGGGTCCTCCTCAAGATCCTCCTCAGGATCAGAGTCTGCAATGTATCATGGTGAGTTGGCAGTAGGTGACACAGCAGCAGGCAGTGGCTGCTCCTCAGATGGAAGTACATCATCCTTCAGTGGCATAAACTCTAGATATACAAGCTCAAGAACAAACTAAGTGAAAGTTGGTGCCTCTGCTCTAACTCCCAGGCCAACACATAATCAGGTGATGGTGGGGAATGAAAAGTGGCCACCACGTATGCATACGGATCCTCTGGCATCATGGGTAGTCCATCGACTCCCGGAGATCCTATGTCTGACAAACCCTCAAATGGACTGGATACTGCCATGTAGGTGACTGTGGAATCATCTGAATCCGACATGACAATATCTAAAAATCAAAAGTAGCTTATATAAGTATTAATATAAGACTCTTATAGTAATATACATTTATATCATAATCATGTATTATGTAATCATAAATGCACCTAGTCTAACAACTAATGCAAAAACTAGTGTATAATGTATGATGTAATGTATGTCCCCCGTGCAAACCCCTTTGTATGAATGCAGTGTTTGAAAACGGTTATAGTCTAGCAAAAACATTTGACCTGGTTCTTTATAACATTGGCTCTTGATACCAATCTATAACACCTCTAAAATGATTCGCAACGGAATATGGGTCTGAGGGTAGTACTTCAAAGATCAATAACACAATATATATATAAGAACGATCAAAAAAGTCGTTTAAACTGATACATTGGATTTAGTAAAGTGTTTGTTACAAAAGCCTGAAGCTTTACTAGTTCAAAATAGAAATTATAAATATTCTAGTCCATAACAAATGTTTCCCAAAATGTAATACAACAAAATCTTAATGCATGTGACATCCAAAATATAACCACCAATGTATCCCTTGCACCTCGTGCCTTATTGACCTCCTGAAAAACATTGCTTTAAAACGTCAACATAATGTTGAGTGAATCAAAGGTTTATAAAAATGTATAATTAGACAGTTAAGATTTCCATGAAATGCAACAAATGCAAACATCATAGAATGTAATTACATTTCCTTAAGCTCATGACACTGATGCTCGACATGTATGAATTGCAATATAAATTAGAAACATTGCCCTAAGATGATGTTCTATACACCGAACATCCCAAGTCTGACACGGTCTACGTCCGTTGTCTGGAAACTGGCCAATGAGCATGACATCACCACTGGACAGGGATGTCTCCCAAATCGATCTAGATTTATAGACATTCGCGCTCACAATAGTAATTGACAGTTCATGATAATGGGCTCAGACAGGGTTATCGCTACTTAGGCAACCACGTAATCGTAATGTAAAATGTCCACTTGCGTCCAATTGTAAAACATACATATGTTTCTCACCCCAAAACTTGTAAATCATTATAAATGTAAAACGTAGGGGCTATTCGAACTTCACCTTCGAGTGGAATAGAGTTAACAATGTAAATCCAATGCTTGAAAATGCATCATAAATACGCCCTACAGCAACCTAATTAATTATAGGTCCGTATGATACTAAGTACTATTTTGAATAACTAATATTATAAATAATTCTATATAGCTTACATCACCCATCAAATTGTATTTTGAAATCATATTTATAAAGTAAAAACGTTTATAAATATCTCTTTAGTAAAAATAGCGTAACTTTATCATTTTAAGTCCATTTCTTATGTTTCTTATGTCTACGCTTTCGTATTAAGACTAATTATCAAAATATTACATTTTCGTATTTTAAGTCCTCTGGTGAACAGTACTTTTTACTGTTCATATACTTTTATAAATTTAACTATCGTAAACTCGTAAACGTCGTATCTTATTCGTTTTAACTCCGATTTTAGTGATTCTTTCGAGCACGTCTTCCTAATTAAAAGTTTTATCTAACTAATTTATTTTTCAAAAATGTATCTGAGATGAATAGTGAATTTTATTGTTCATAGTTTATATAATTATTTTTATAAACTTTAATTATCGTAAACACAAGAAAATCCATAACTCCTTCGTTATTAATTAAAAAATTATTATTCTTAATGTTTTGGAATCCTAAAAATATGTACTATCTGTGAAAAATAACCATTCATTTATATCATAAGTGGTTTGTAATAAGTTTTTATAAAATTTCTTTTATAAACACGTTTATTATCGTATATCTTGTAATTAGCGTATCTCCTTCGTTATAAATCGGTTTTTCGAGTTATCTACATGTTTACGATCGTCATGACATGTAGTATTTTATAAAAGTATAAAATATATATATTATTTTCAAATTTCACACATCCCCTTTTGATATTTTTGGGAAAAATGTATTTAAACTTGTTTTTGTAACTTTTTAGTTTAGCAACTTTGTTACAAGTCTATTACAACACTTAACTTCATAAGTCTTACATACTTAGGGTCCTTAGTCCATTATTTGTCCAAATATTGTCCAAGAATCACAAGATCCATAAGTCAACATACTTATTTGTTCATAAACTTTAATAAGTACACTTTTTAGGTAACTTGTTTATATGAACTTTTTATACATAAACCACACTTATACAATACTTATACATCCATTCTAACATTATATTAACATCCATATACCATAAGTAAAAGTATACCAAATCAATATCAAGTGTAAAAAATCTATTTTACAAGAAAATATGTTTTCTAGATGGTGATATCACACCAAACCATTAAATACAGACACGTAAAATCATGAATTAAAGAGATTTTAGGGTTTATAGATACCTTAATAGGATGTTGATGAGAACAACAAGATCTAGAGACCCTAGTTTAGATGATAAAACCATAATCTTCCAATACAATGAAAACCCTAATTCCTAATGAAACCCTAATCTTGTATTTTTCTTAGCATAACCCTTGTAAAATCTTAACCAAGCTTCCAAAAAAATACGTAGTAATCCACCTAGATATTGATCTTAGTTTACTTGTAATACTTGAATAAAGAATAAATTAAGTACGATTATTAAGAGGGTTGAGTTGGCCATCTGGGATTATGGAGATAAAAAGTAGATAACTAGTTAAGTGTTTCTGTGTGAACAAAGTGTGAGGATGTTTTACACCTTGCATATGAACCCTTAAAGCAAGAACTAACGTAACTAAATTCACTTTAACTAACATGGTTAGACATTGAATGACCATTGTATAAGAAACTCATGGGATGGGGAGTGGGTTCTTACAATAGATGGAAAATGTAAGACTTAGTTGGTGGAGTTTGCTTGAAAGATTATATAACATGTGATAGATTGCAAAGTCAAAATAAATATCTTCTTTGTGTTTTATCATATAGTAACGGCCATTTGTATGTAAAAAAAGAGAATATTGTATACTTTTTTAGTATTAGGTATAATTGTGGGTATTTGGTTGAGTATAAATAGGTATTGGTGCTTCCGGGTATGCCTAAATGCATTTAATTTTGAAACGTAAATATTTTACGTAACCAATAAAAATAAAATATAAAAAGTTGATTATTAGTTTTGTAAAAAATAATATATTGCTTGCTTGACGTAAACCCTTAATTGTTTGATGCCCGTTTACGTTGATTGACAATTTTTAGCTTACGTGATTTAACTTAACGATAATAAATTAAAAGCAAACGCGTACAAGACTAAAAATAAATAGTGAATTAAATGACATCGTAAATGACCCTAAAACACGGGGTGTTATAAGCTTAGTGCATTTGTAATAGTTTTTGTGTGATATTGACGTTTTAACATGTATTTTCTTAGGTCAATAAGTTACATTGCTAGCTTTTATGGAGTCTCATGGTTAGAGTCACTCGTCGTGGTTGCGTCTAATGGAGATTTCTTGCATAACTATGTTCATTTGAATACCTTTTAAAATGATTTATCATTTTGTGTTGAAACTATGGGTTGTATTTTTTTGAAAACTTATTTATTTAAATGTATCAATGAACATCTTTTTAAACGACTCATTTAGAAGGTCCGCACGTTTATGTTTTGTGTTCTTGTGCTAAGATGTCAGTCTACTGTTAAATATTTTGGAGGTGTGACAGATTGGTATCTAGAGCCAAGGTTATAGAGAACTAGGTTGCATTATTAGGCCTAGACTATAACCATTGCATCCTGACAATGAATCATAACATTATGCGCGCATAATCACTATACTTTTACACTTGCCTTTATATAAATGACGATTTATATAAGAATTGCACTCGTCATAGTCTGCCAATCCCACTAGTTACCTTACTATTCAACTCTAAGTTTGAACACTCGTCTCATACTTTTGAAACACGCATTTTTGGAACGTGATTTACTAACGCCTCATTCTCTTTAGTTTTTGTGATTTTGAAGAAACATGCTCCCTTGTTTTAAGGTTTCTAAATACCTTTCAAGACATTGTGATTGATACAATAATCTCTAAAACTTTTCATGACATTTTGTGTGATACAATGGTTCCTAAAACTTTTCATGATGTTGTGAGTGATACAATGGTCTTTAAAACTTTTTCATGACCTTACATAATACTGTTTTAGATAATATTGAAACTTGTCATAGTTTGTCAATCCCAAATGATGAAAACAACTTTTAAAAGTACCAAACATATAACTAGTGTAACTAAGCCGAGTATTGCATCATTAGACCTAAGTTGAAACTAGCCTGATCACCTATGTTCAACTTAGGAATGATTCATTCTTTAAAAGGAGTCGTATATTAAAGTTATGTTTAAATCAATTTTATACGTAAACTATCGAAAAGCAAACATTTTTTGTGAGTATTCACAACCACTCTTTTTTCAACTGTTTTTTCTTGTTTTGAGGTGGAAAGCTTGAAATTATCTTATGAACTAGGCATTGTTTTATGAACTAATTTTTGTTTGATACACAAATACTATTTTAAATACTTACCCACACCCTATCTTAGACACCGCATCATTGAATAACACAAACTAAATTTCGGGACCCAATTTTCTTAACAAGGGGACACTGTGACAACCGACAATTTTGGGATTACATTTATTTATAAACTTGAACGTTTTATTCCAAACAAGAAAATTTTAGACTTTACGTATAACCGGTGAGATTATCTCGCATACAACGACAAACACTTTGAATGAATTCCATCTTTAGACCAAGTTTAGTCTGCACGTAAAAAGTACATTATTATTTTCATAAGCATGATTTTCAAGTCTTTGCATACGATCTTGCAAACTTTTACGTAAGTCTTTTATACTTGCATTATATTACATGCATGCATGCACTACATACCCAATACCCTCACCACATTTGAGGTACTATACAACTAGTAAATAGATACGCGTGACCGATTATATTACAAATAAGAGCTCGTTAACCCGTCTAGCCTATTAGAACTTATATTAATTTAATGACCGAGACCTAATATAGTTATGAACGAACTTCCATTGTTCAATTCAATATTTTGAGGCTAACACAAACGAATAAGTAGATATGGAAACAAATAAGCAGATAATCAAACCAATAAGCAGATAAGCAAACGAATAAGTAGACAAGCACACTACCTTAATCATTCGCCATCTTTAATTGATTTGGTGGGTTAGAAAAATGGGGGTGAGTGAATTAGGGTTTAGTGTCGTTAATTTATGGGTGGGTGAACAATTTGTTAATACAAATATTCGCGTAAAAATGATATTTATATTTAATGATCTTCACGTTTTGATAATAACAAATAAAATATCATACTACGTAAAAGTTTATGTTAGAAATACGAAAAAGTATCGGTCACTTCCAATATAGGTAGTCATAGCTCGTAGTAATTAGTAATGTTATGTTAGTAAGCTAACCGGGCCAAAGGCCCATGGACAAGCCCACTAAGGGCCTATGGCCGGCCTTGGTATGACATATATAAACCCTCTCCACACATGGAGAGGGTGTTGGTTGTTCATTTTCTCACATTACACTAAGCTAATATTATCCTTTTTCTTTCTCTCTCTAAGTGTTCATCCAACCATCTCTTTGCCTCTCTAAAAACCCAAAGTGAATCCTATCATACATGTGTTAAGATATTCTACAATTGGTATCAAGAGCTATGGGGTGTTTGTGTAGGTTTTGTGTGCGTTTTGTCTACTCGTTTTACTAGTGTTTTTGGTTCGAATCCATTCAAAAAGGTTTCACTTTTTGAGGGTTTAAAAACCATAAAGCTTTTAACTTTTTTTCTTAGTTATCTTAGCATAGACTAGAAGTACAAGAAAATTTTTCAAAAACTATAAAAAATATCATATTTTTGAGTCTTTTTGGTTAAAAAGAGGGTTTTGTACTAAGAATCTTGATTTTAAATTTTTCGTGTCAAAAACGTTAAAGTTTGTGTTTTAAGGTTCTAATAGTCTTAGATAGGTAAGAAGTACAAAAAAATCGGGTAAAAACATCAAAAAGTGTGTCTTTTTAAGATTTTTGATTTTTGAGTTTCGAAGTTCTTTAGGCGATTTATACGTTCCCTACAGGCGATTTATACGTATTAATTTGATCAGGCGATTTATACGTTTAACAAGGGCGATTTATACGTATTAATTTTGTCAGGCGAATTATACGAGGTTCAACAAGCGATTTATACAATCGTTTAACAAAGGCGATTTATACACTCATTTTTTGTGAAGGCGATTTATACAATCGTTTAACAAAGGCGATTTATACATTCATTTTTGTGAAGGCAATTTATACAATCGCTTAACAAAGGCGATTTATACGCTCTTTTACAAAGGCGAATTATTGATTTTTTTGTTAAGGCGAATTATACATCTTTTCTTTACAAAGGCAATTTATACGTTTTGTGAAGGCGATTTATACGTTCATTTGCAAGGGAGATTTATACATTTTTCAAGGGAGAACTATACACGTTTATTAGGTGAATTATACGGTTGTTCTTTGATTTGTAAAATCCCGTGAAAATTTGATTTCCTGGTTTTATCAAGAATTGTAAAATCCCGTGTATTCCGAAAGACTCAACCTCATTAATCAAAACTCACTTTAACACAACAACCTCCAATCACTGTTCGATCATCTTAATCTTATCACATTGAAATGGATTCAATTATCTCACTTGGACAAAAGAATACTCTTGCTGAGTACATGATACTCTCCGGTGCTGACAATCGTCCACCTATGTTGGACAAAGACTTGTATGATTCTTGGAAAAGTAGAATGGAATTATACATGCAAAATAGAGAGCACGGAAGACTGATACTTGAATTAGTTGAACATGGTCCTCTCATTTGGCATACAGTTGAAGAGAACGGTGTGATCAGAACAAAGAAATATGCTGAATTATCCGCTGCTAAGAAAATTCAAGCTGATTGTGATATGAAAGCTACCAATATCATTCTTCAAGGTCTTCCTGCTGATATCTATTCACTTGTGAATCATAACAGAGTTGCTAAAGATTTATGGGAGAGAGTTTAGTTACTGATGCAAGGTACCTTTTTAACAAAGCATGAAAGAGAGTGTAAGCTATACGATGCATTTGATAAGTTTACTCACATCAAGGGGGAATCACTACACACGTATTACTTGAGATTTACTCAGTTGATTGACGATATGAACATCTACAAAATGAAAATGGAGCAATTTCAAGTTAATACTAAGTTCTTAAACAGTCTTCCACCTGAATGGAGTAAGTTTGTGAGTGATGTCAAGCTAGTTAAAGATTTGCATACATCCAACTTTGATCAATTTCATGCATATCTTGAACAATACGAACTCCATGCAAATGAAGTCCGTATTTAGCGTGAACGCAATCAAGATCCACTTGCATTCGTTGCAAATCAGCAGATGACACCACCTCACTTTAACACTTATCAGTCTTATTACAACAATCCTCAACTTCAACAACAGTTTTCACCATCACAACATGAATCAGTTTAACCCAATCAACATTACTCATCTCATTATCCATCACAAACTCAATTCAATCATTCATCCATTCCACCATCACTTACATTTCAGTCTCAAATGAATCATCAAACCTCAACTGTTCCACAAGTAATTTCACAAGTTGCTTATCAATCACCTCAAGCTCCTACATAACATATGACCGAGTCACCATTTGTAGACTCAGGTTTTGTTGTTCATGTATTTTCTCCTGGAGATTATCCGATTGCTTGTCTCAATAAAGCAATGACTTTTCTAATGGATGTAGCTTCTTCAAGGTTTCTAACTACCAAAAATCAGCTTAGAAATTCCTCTAATCCAAGAAACCAAGCCACTATTCAAGATGACAGGGTTACAGTGCAACAAGTTCATGGGAGACAAGGGCAAAATTATTCTGGTACTACTTATAAGAACAATGCTACAAGTTCAAGGGGAATATGCTACAATTGGCACCCCCCCCCCCCCCCCCCCCCCCCCCCCCCCCCCCCCCCCAAGGCAAGAGTTATTAAATGCTACAACTGCCAAGGTGAAGGACATATGGCTAGGCAATGCACTCAGCCTAAGTGACCAAGGAATGCTGCATGGTATAAAGAGAAAGCAATGTTAGCAGAAGCTCAGGAAGCTAGACAAATATTGGATGAGGAGCAACTCGTATTTCTTGTAGATCTATGAATTCCAACAAGTCAAGCTCTGACAGTCATTCCTCACAATGCTGCTTTCCAGACTAGGGATCTTGATACTTATGATTCTGATTGTGATGATCTCTCAAATGCACAAGCAATTCTTATGGCCAACATTCCCAACTATGGTTCTAATGTTATCTCAGAGGTACCCAAATCTGAAACCTATCTAAATGATATGGATAATCAAAGTGTGCATGCATTACACAATTTTGAACAATCCCCAGTTATGGATTTTATAGATAATGAGATATCTAGTGATAGCAATATCATTCCATATTCTTAATATTTGCAAGAAACACAACAGGAAAATGTTCAAGATACTAATTTGCAAGCACAACAAGATTCAATGATTTTATCTGTGATTGAACAAATGTCCGAACAAATGATTAATCATGTGAATAATTGGGAAAAGGCTAATAAGGAACAAAATAATGAATCAATAACCGTTGAGCTAGAGAGATATAAGGAAAGGGTTAAGACTTTTGAACAACGTCTTAATATTGATTTAAGTAGTCGTGAAAAAATGATTGATTCTCAAATGGATGATATGATTAGAGAGAAACTTGCACTCAAAGAACAAATAGACTCACTTGAGCAAAATCTTTCTAAACAAATCAAAGAAAAGGAATCTTTGTTTCAGACCTTTACTGTTTTTAAAAATGAATCCAAAGAAAAGGAAAATAAATATATGGAAACTGAAATTGATTTGGAAAATAAGATTAAGGAACTTGATAATATCATTTGTAAAGTGGGTCAATCTGCTCAGACAGTGCATATGCTAACTAAGCCACAAGTGTTTTATGATAATACACACAAACAAGCTCTAGGTTATCAAAATCCATTTTACCTTAAGAAAGCTCAGCGGATAAAACCAACCTTGTATGATGGTGTTGTTATATCTAATACTCATGTTGTTATGCCTGTGACTGATGATGAAGAAACATTGATTTTGGAAGAAGAGAGTCGTTCAAAAATGTTTAAAAAAGCAAAGGATCCAGAAACTGTTAAACAAAACATTTCTCATAAACCTATTGATTATGAAAAGTTAAATAGAGTAACTGAAGATTTTGGGAAACGTTTTACTCCACAACAAGAATTATCGGCTGAACAAGCGTTTTGGTTACGTATATCTAATCCTTCCATTGAACCTTCTTTCATACCACCTATCATAATGGATGTTCCCAGTGAACTACCTAAGGTGAGTTTAGTAAATACAAGTCTTAAAAAGGTTAAATTCCACCTCACCCAGTTTGACTCAGTGGTAAAGAAGAGGACTACACCTAGTGCCCTTGAAGAAGGTGAATGGGGGTTTGAACATATAAAAGTTGTTTTTAACAAAGAAATTATTCCATTTCTAAAATATTTAAAAGACATCTTCAATGTGTTCAATAAGGATCTTCTAAATGAAATAATGGAAGTACAAACAGTTTTTGACCAAATGGAAATGGTTGTTTAACAGTTTTCAGTTGATAAAAAATACTTAGAAATTGCTAAGAAATAAATTCTTTTGGAAAATGATTGACTCCTCTAAAAATTCATGTCTCAAGATGTAATGTTAACTGTGATGAATTATATGTCTTTGAATAACGATTATGTGAATATGAATTTGAAAAAGTGTGACTTGTGTGAAACGTGTTTGAATCTTGATGTTGAGTTTTCCAAATCAAAACAAGCATATAGTGATCTTTTGAAAAATCATTCATGACTTGAAATACATTATATTTCTCTCGAACTGTCAATGCAATTAAAACAAGAAGTTTTTCAAAATGATAAATCGTATGTTAGTCAAAATGATGTGGAAATTCTAGAATATTTTTTAATCAATGATTTGAAAGCTCGGCTATAAGACAAAGACACGACCATTTGTAAGTTGAAGGATACCATCAAATCCTTGGAAAAGAATACTAAGGATAAGAATGTTCATCATGAGAAATGTGATCTTGAGCCCATAAATGAGGAAATGGAGAATAGTGTGGCAACATTAATTTCAGAAAACGAGCAACTTTAGAATGAAATTAATCATGTGAAACAGGTTTTTAAAGATCAGTTTGACGCAATCAAAGAGACACGTGTTCGTCATAAATAACAGTGTGACTCTTTAATTAACAAACTGAACTTAAAATCTGTGGAAAATGAGGATTTAAAAGCTCAAATTCAAGACAAGGTTTTTGTGATAACATCATTAAAAAATGATTTACGAAAATTAAGAGGAGAAAGATTATTGTGGAAAATGTTACAAAATACCATCTGCCATCACTATTGCTCCAAGCATGTTCAAGCTTGATTTAGTACCGTTGCCTCCTAGGTTATTGGAAAATAGGGAAGCTCACATAGACTATATTAAGCACACTCAAGAAAATGCTAATATTCTTTGGAAAATAGTCAAACTAGCTAAGGCAAAACAACCATTAGATAGTAAGTTTGACTTTGCCTGTAAGTATGCAACAGAATTTTTCAAGGGGATAAAAAAGTTTGATTGGTTTTTAAAAATTTTTTAAAAGTTTTTCAAGATACGTGCCCTAAAGCGATAACACCTAGATCTAAGAAGATTGTTGTCACACCAATGAACAATGTCAAGAAAGTTAGGTTTGCTGAACCTATCACATCCTCGAGCAAGACTTAACAGGTAGAGTCTTCTAAAACATCAGATTCTAACACACCTGTGTTGTCTTCTACAGGAGTGAAGTGTTCTACTGGTAATTTTGGATCAAATCCTCCAGGCAATAAAAAGAATGATAGGATCTCGCAAAAACCAAGTAGGAACAAGAAGAATTACGTAGAAGCCTAACTTAGGAAAGTTAATAAATTGAATCGTGTTGCTAAACATATTTGTGATGTTGATGTTAAGCATTCTCTATCAAATGCAAATTCTAAAATTCTCTGTGCTTCTTGTAATAAATATATGTTTGATGTTGTTCATGATAAATGTCTTCTTTATTTTGTGAAAAATGGCAATAATCATTCTAAACCTGCTAAGAAACATAAAAAGCAAAATATTTGGAAGCCTACGGGTCATGTATTCACTAATGTAGGATATAAGTGGAAACCAACAGGCAGAACTTTCACTCTAGTTGGTAATTCATGCCCTTTAACTTGGTTTACCACAACTAATGTAGTGCCTTCTAAGCAAACCACTTCCCACTTAGATGAAATACAAAAACCAGAGATTAAAGTCTATAGCAGGAAACCCAAACATGTTAAAAACATAGGTTCGAGTAACAAAGCTAAGATTGTAGAATCTAAAAAAGCTAACCACTCGGAACCCAATCAAACTTAGGGATCCAATGCAATAGATATTCCATCGTCTTCTTCTCTTATCATGACAGGTTGTCCATATTGTACTCTGGTATTTGGACTCCGGATGTTCGAAACACATGACAGGGAATCGCTCTTAGCTCATGAACTTTGTCAGTAAATTTCTGGGTACTATTAGATTCAGGAACGACCAGATTGCAAGGATTATGGGGTATGGTGACTATCAGCTGAGAAATGTTGTTATCTCAAGGGTATACTACATTGAGGGGCTTGGACATAATTTGTTTTCGGTTGGACAATTTTGTGATGCGGATCTTGAAGTTTCATTTTGGAAAAACACTTGCTTCATTCGCAATTTAGAAGGTGTTGATCTACTTTCGGGGTCCCGTGACACAAATTTGTACATAATTTCTCTTGATGACATGCTTAGATCATCTCGATCCGTCTTTATCCAAGCGCAAAGACTAAAGAGCTGGTTATTGGCCACGTAGATTATCACATCTCAACTTCGGTACTTTAAACAAGTTAGCTAAAGATGGTCTTGCACGAGGAATTCCTAGACTTAAATTTCAAAAAGACCATTTGTGTTCAGCATGTGCATTAGGAAAAAGCAAGAATCTCTATGCAACCCAATGTTTAGAGTACATTAACCAAGAGAAACTATATCTTTTTCATATGGATTTGTGTGGTCTGATGCGTGTGGCTAGTATTAACGGGAAAAGGTATATCTTAGTGATAGTCGACGATTACACAAGATTTACCTGGGTCAGATTTTTGAAGACAAAAGATGAAGCACCGGCAGCTATCATCAAATGTATCAAAAACATACAAGTTCGTTTGAAATCCACTGTCCAGAAGTTCGAACGATAATGGACCTATTTGTCAATAGACACTCGGTAAGGTATGAAAATGTTGGCATCACACATCAAACTTCTGTAGCTCGCACTCCTCAGCAGAACGGTGTTGTCAAAAGGCAAAATCGGACTCTAGTAGAAGCTGCTCGAACTATGCTGATATTTTCTAGAGCTTCATTATTTCTCTGGGCCGAAGCTATCAATACAACTTGTTACACCCAAAACCGTTCTTTGATACACCACCGATACAACAAAACTCCATACGAGCTTATGTAAGACAAGAAATCAGACTTATCATTCTTTCATGTCTTTGGTTCACTTTATCCTACCAATGACCATGACGATCTGGGTAAATTTGATGCAAAAGCACACATTGGGATTTTCGTTGGTTACACGCCTGCAAAGAAAGCATTCAGAATCTACAACAGAAGGACCCGAATAATTACTGAAACAATTCATGTGACATTCGATGAGCTAACAGCAATGGCTTCTGAACAATTCAGTTCAGGACCCGGGCTTCATGGTATGACTCCTGCTACATCCAGTACAAGACTCATTTCAAAGCCTATTTATCAACAACCTTGTATTTCACCAATAAGAGATAACTGGGATCATTTGTTTCAACCAATGTTCGATGAATACTTTAACCCTCCAACAATTATTGTATCTCTAGTTCAAGAAGTTGCCGCTCTAAGAGCTAAAGTATTAGCTGATTCTTCTGTGTCTACTTCAATTGACCAGGATGCTCTACCAACAAGTATTCCTTCATCACAAGAACAAGAACATTCTCCAATCATTTCTTAAGGTTTTGAAGAATCACCAAAAACACCAACATTTCATGATGATCCTCTTAATGAATCTCCTAATGAAGACTCGACTTCTCATGGATCATCATCTAATGTGAGACAAATCCACACTCCATTGGAACACATTGGTAGATGGACTAAGGATCATCCAATAGCAAACGTGATCGGTGATCCTTCTCGTTCTGTCTCCACCAGAAAACAACTACACACTGACGCCATGTGGTGTTATTTTGATGCCTTCCTAACTTTAGTAGAACCAAAGAACTTCAAACAAGCAATGACCGAACCGTCATGGATCGATGCAATGCAAGAAGAAATTCATGAATTTGAAAGACTTGAAGTTTGGGAATTGGTGTCGTGTCCAGACAACGTGTTCTTGATCAAACTCAAATGGATTTATAAGGTCAAAACAGATGAATCTGGCGGGGTACTAAAGAATAAGGCTCGACTAGTTGCTCAAGGATTCAGACAAGAAGAGGGTATCGATTTCGAGGAATCATTTGCACCGGTTGCTAGAATAGAGGCCATCCGTATCTTCGTTGCTAATGCCGCTCATAAGAATATGACGATCTACCAAATGGACGTCAAAACGGCTTTCTTAAATGGCGAGCTTAAAGAAGAGGTCTACGTTTCTCAACCAGAAGGATTTGTTGATCAGGATAACCCATCGCATGTGTACAAGCTCAAAAAGGCCCTTTACGGTCTCAAACAAGCACCACGTGCATGGTACGATATGCTGTCAAGCTTTCTTATCTCTCAACAATTCTCCAAAGGTGCAGTTGATCCTACACTCTTCACACGGCATGCTGGAAATGACATATTACTGGTACAAATTTATGTTGACGATATAATATTTGCATCAACTAATACTGCCATGTGTGATGAGTTTGCTAATCAAATGACCTCTAAGTTCAAGATGTCAATGATGGGGCAAATGTCATTCTTTTTAGGATTACAAATTTCTCAAAGTCCCAGAGGCATCTTCATAAACCAATCTAAATATGCTTCTGAAATTGTTAAAAAATATAGCTTAAATACTACTGATTCTGTTGACACACCCATTATTGAAACCAAGAAACTGGATGAAGACCTACAAGGGAAACCAGTTGATGCTACACTTTACTATGGCATGATTGGTTCCTTAATGTATCTTACAGACAGTAGACCTGACCTTAACTATGTTGTCTGCTTATGTGCCCGGTATCAGGCTAGCCTACACACAGAAAGCGATGCCAGCTCTGTAGCGAGATCATAAACCTGTGCCAGGAACATAAAATCCCACGCACTCACGTTATGGTAACACCATGGCATTAACATGATGTAGTAAACGTTGAGCTCTATGTGCCTATACTCTGAGAAAGTCATATCCTGTGTCACAGAGATCACCTGCGCGTGTGTGTCGCTGGGTCGCTGTATATCTATGATAGAGAACGGCGCATCTCGCGATTACAACGAAGTGGTATATAAACTGAGACGCGACTATGCCCCGCAAGTTGAGTCGCTCAACAGCAAGCAACGTCGCGAACAATAAAGACTCATAGATCCACCATCATCTCTCATGATCCCCCCAAATCCTCCAGCCGCACTCGCACATTGTAAACTCACTCCTACGCAGTGACCACAATGATCGACCAATACCATCTTGACCCCCCCAACTCCCTCAACACGCCAGATAGATTCACTGACCATCCCGGAAGCGAGATACCAGTTTAATGACCTCACTTGCTCCCACCCCTGATGCAGATCGACTTCAGCCTGTCATCCACCCTCATCACACTGTACCTCTGTGTAATGCCGTACTATGGCCACATCACTAATCAGAATAAGAAACCCTAGATCGCAGCGACAGTCAGAACTCTCGCATCTCTAAACATACCCGCTAACACCTACAGAGACTCTTCAAATACATGATATATGTGCCCGGTATAACTAACTACTATCAGAACAAGATGTTACGAACGCGACCCTTGAGCTCTTTTAACCTGCTCTGCACATAAATATAAACATACAGAGTGTGTTATCACACAGATTCCCTCTTCAGAGACTAAAAACAAGAAAAAACCACAAATATGTCTCCTCCATCGCATACTCATACTCCTCGCCACGACATGTAGCGTAAGCATAAAGTGCGGGCAACAAAGCTGCGGCCATTGTAATCTCAGCCAGTTCCTTACTGCTTCGGTCAACTCAAAGAAACCAGAGTCACTGAAAATGTGACAACTGAGCCCTGAGATATAGTCAACTCTACTGTACTCTCTAACACCTATTCTGCCTCGAGAAAGATATGTGTATTATAGTCTACTTCTGATTCTCGATGAAGCAGCCGGTAAATTGATTCTAAAGCTCATGTTGTTCAGAGAAAGGTTCAAGATAGTCGTGTCTTGCCGTAGACTAGTAGTGCTCCTATTATACTCATCTTACTTGACGGATTACACCGAGTTGTCCGGAGGTGACATGCCCTTCCTAACTCAAGAAATTGTCTCCATAGAATAAAATGTCTCCTAGAACGCATAAATTCAACGAGCATGACAGATGTGATGCCCCGACTAAATGACAAGTTTAGACTAGAAAAACCCATACTATTGATCTCATATACAAATGACACAGTATCAGTCCACTATGTAAAAACGCTCTTCCAAAATAACTTATCAAGATACCTAAGAATCTAAGAAACGAGAGAAAATAAAAGTAGTTGTGTAATTGAATGGATATCTGGGTTGTAGAATTAGAATATTTTAACTATACTAATTATGTAATTTATGGTAAATATTTCACAAAACAGCTATACCATCCATGAGCAACTTTTCAAGAAATAAATAGAGTAAACACTATGATCTCTCAACTATTACCGACTAAACATTTATCCGCGCCCACTCACTGCTCAGACACTTCGCGCTAAGCCTCATCTTCAAGTGCGTTCCCCGAGGCTGGCCCCCCGTAACCATGCATCCGGCCACTCGAGGAAAGAAGTCCTTCAAATGTTTTCAAAACATGCCAAAAATGGCTTTGCTATTATTTCATCGATAGCAACCCGGTCATATTTTAAGGCAAGTTTGTCGTCTAAAAAGACAAACTTGACTCAACAACCGAGATATACAAATTTTCTCGGAATGAATTTACTTTATTATTCAATTCAAAGTATATGTGATTACATTGCATCACAACCCGTGCTTATTATAATTCGTAAGTGTACGCGTCAGTGCGCTTATGTGTCGAAATAAGAGAAATCTTATTTTCTTAGGTGTTGATTTTCAAAATATAAAATAATCATCTTTCAGATTCAACAGATCATCATTTTCTAAGACAATTTTAATCCATCAAATAACGACTATAACTCTTTCAATAGAAAACGGGTCATTATTTGAGGGGGAGAAACTATCAAAATCATCTTCTTTAAAATTAATAATGTGTCATTCGGAAAAGGATTTAATGGTGTTGGGTGAATAATTAAAGGGGAGTTGATAAATGTCAACTCAATTGGGCTTTACTTGCTATATGTTTAATCTTATTGGGGTTTTAAGGCATTATGTGAATTTTTCTTTGTTGACTAAACCTTAGGGGCTAGTTTTGCAATTTGGGAAACCTTAGTATGCCTGAGGAATAGCTTAAATAAAAATTTAAGTCTTATGAAACCCCAGGGAAGGGAGGGCAATAGCATCTAACCTCGTCGAATGTTAAACCCAAAAAAAGGTTTTAAACAAAACCCCCCCTTACCCGCTCTTCTTCTTCACACGAACTCAAACACCTCTCAAAACCTTAAACTACCATTGTTAACATGCAAACCTTTAAGAACCCGCTCAATCTTCAGTCTAAGCTTAAGGTACAAATGTTTGATTGTTTCAATACCCATATATCTGACCAAATAGTGGATTGTAACTTGAAAAACCCTAAAGTCGACTTAACATGAAGACACTCTAAAAGGTGGATGAAAAGTTAAATTGATAGAGGGGTTTTGGTCACCTAGGGGTCTAGTTGTTGTACCCATACCAGTTTTTAATAGGAATAACTCATTCATAAGTTTTGCCCGATTCTTAATTTTGAAAAGTTTGAAAATGGGTTAAAAGTTGAAAAAGTTTATGGGTTTTGGGGTTAGAATCTTTATAATGAATGATTGAATGCTTTTGAGTGTTAAATAACTTGTTTGTTTGAAAAATCTTGGAAGTTGGGATTTTTTGAGCTCTTGTGGCTCGAACTTGACTTATATCAAGATTTTTTATGGTTAATCAAGGTTATTAAGATGTATGAATGATAGAATGATGCTATTTGATCATGCTTATGTATAGAGAGATGCTTAAAAGAGTGTAAAATGGTTAAGTAAAAATTGCATAGGCGATCTATACGTATGGATTGTAAAATAAGCAATCAATACACATGATAGATGATCAGGCGATCAATACATAAATAATAATTCAGGTGATCTATACAATCTTGATTACTCAGGTGATCAATACATTTTTGTATAGGCGATCTATACATGTTTAAACCCAACAGGCGATCTATACATGTTTAATTAACACATGCGATCAATACATGTTAAAATAGAACAGGCGATCAATACACTTGATGTATACATAGGCGATCGATACATGCTAACTTTAACACAGGCGATCTATACTTACATTTTTTTACAGGCGATCTATTCACTATCTTAAGGCATACTATACATGATTGTTTCTAATAGAATTAATCTCATAATCTTGGTAATTCAATCTCATAAATTAACCTAAGTATAATTATTCCTTATCTTGTCATAATATGATTAAGTTAGGTATAATTTTCCTTAGAAATCTTAAGTGTTTGCCTTGATTACATTAGTTTGCCTATAGTTTATGTGGTGTATGCATTGTGTGTATCCTAGTTACATATGTATCATTCTTTGCATTGTGTGCCTTTGTGTTAATATGTTGCCTAGTATTTGTTTGCCTATCTCTTGTAGTAAACCCTGTTTTGCATCAATGATCTTAAATCATGAGCTAGATTGTCTATCAATGTTATATATAATTGCTTGCATATGAACTGTATGTGACAACTCTTAGCAGAATCATGTCTTCCATTACTGTACTCAAACATATACCCAGCTTGATCGCTAGTTCCCAAAGAGAATCATCTTAATTTCGGCAAATGCAATGGAAGAATCCCTTATGGATTTTCACCAAGAGAACCCACATTTCAAGTTACTCTAGATGCTTTAGCACTCACTTCATGCTATCCAGCATTTCTCATCACTGCTGATGTCCTGAAGTGTATATACAAGCATGATGACTTCTATAGATTCAAGATTGATAAGAAGAAATGTTTCAAGCTTACGTTAGAAGTCTTCAGAGATATCCTTCAGATTTGCCCAAGAGTACAGGGTAGAGACTTCGATCCCCTTCCCTCTGAAGAAGACACTGTATCTTTCTTAAGAGATCTCGGTCACACAGGGGTGATCAATTTACTCAATGATGTTGTTGTCGATCAGATGCATCAACCTTGGAGAACCTTTGCTGCTCTTATTAACAGAAGCCTATCAGGAAAGATGATTGGTCTTGACAAGCTTCGTCTCTCCAGAGCACAAATCATTTAGGGTATGTACTTTCAGAAGAACATAGATTATGTGGAGTTACTCTGGGAAGACTTCACATATCAGATTGACAATAAAGAATTCAAAAAACAAGAAAAGATGTACTACCCTTGATTTACAAAGGTCATCATTCACCACTTCCTAATTCAAGAAAAATCACTTTCCTGGAGAAACAAAATTGGAATGCACACCTCTAAGGACGATTACTTGATTAACACCTTAAGATTTGTTTCTAGAAAAGAAGCATCTCAGATCCAACTTTTGCTAACCTAAATCTGACCTCATAGGACAGCAGTACTATACTTTTAGTTTGAAAAAAAAACCCCCCCCTACTGCTGGTGCATTTTACACTTGCACAAGACAACCTTTTGGGGTTGCAGCTTGCACTAGATGCACTCTAATGAGTGTGTTCAAACACTAAATAAGCTCACACAAATCCCTAAGCCCCTATATCACTAAAAGCTATCTTATTCTCAATCAAAAAAGTGCCTGGTGCTAGCTTAACCCCTTAAGCTCATAACTCATTACTTCTTCAAAATAAATTCTAAAAAATGTTCTAAACTGGTAAATTCACTAAACTCAATGAATGCAAGAAATTGACAAATTGTCTTGACTTTAAAAAGTCAAATTACCCCTAAATCAAACACTAGTTATTATTAAATGTCCTAACAAATTTTTGACTTACAATCTGTTTCAAAGCTTAAACTGTTGAAACCTTTTATCTACTCACACTTAGATTCACCTACTTAAGCTAATTTGAAACTAAAACCTACAGCTTATTAATGAATTTAAGCTACTTACTCTCCTAGGCCATACACTGATTATAACAGCAAACTAGTAAATGATTCCTAAATTGATTCTAATGACAACTAATTAAAGATCCTTTAATATCTAAACTTACTAAACATTATTTAACAAGTTTAAACACTAGAGTTCAAGTGAATAAGCTACAAGCATTTTAAGCTATCTAATGATATAAAAAAAGGGTAAAAACTGAGAATTGAAGTTTCTGTTCTCAGGTCACTCTGTTCTGATGTGAAGTGAACCTCAATTTGAAACCTAAATAGCTACCTAGCTTCTAAACCTTGAGCTTAAAAGCTCAATAAGCTATATCAGCTTATTTCTTCATAAGCTTCCAAAACTTGATTGATATGAATCCTAATGAACTTTTATTGAACACTAATAGACAGAAATCATGATTAAAAAGCTTTTAAAGTTTTTGAACAAAATGAGAATTAGAGAAAACTTAATAAGCTCAAATTAGCTTATTTCAAGCTTATTTGATGACAACGGCTTATTACATGAAAATTTAAGAACAAACACAACACACTAGCTTATATTGATTAGAAATCAAGAGTACAAGTGAAATTAAAAGAATTACAACTGAATTTGAAAATTGGAGCTTAATTGAAAAACGAATGAATAGTAACAAAAGCTTAAAAGAGAAAAACGACAAGAAAAACTGAAAAATGAACTAACTACTCCCTACTTCTAAACCTTCTTCTTCTTTTATAAGCTGGGGAGCTTGTTTGTTGTGCTTCTTGTGTTTGTTTTGTGAGAGCAAGACCAAAAACAAATCTTGACCGTCGAACAAGCCTTGGGGATTTGTGGGATTGCCAATTGGGATTAGGGTTTAAGTGGAGGAGGGGGGGAGGTGAGTATCTATGGGGTTTTTGAGGTTATAGGGTAAAAGGTGTGAAGTGCAACCCGTGAGTTTGCTTGTGGGGGAAAAAGGCGGGAAAAGGTGTTGTATAAAAAAGAGAGTGACAGGGGCGAAGGTTTATGGAAATGGCAATATTGGTCCCTTAACGTGTTATGGTGGATTGCATACATGGTCCTTGTGTTTATAACCTTTTGGGGACTTGGCAAAACAAGTCCCCAAGGGTTATTTGACTAGTTACACCACACGTCCTTGGTGGTACAAGTTTAGAGGACATGGCAGCTTTGGCCCTTGGGGTAAAACTTTGCTAAAATGGCAGTTTGGCCCCTCTCTTCATTTCTCTCCTTTCTTGATTAAATATAAGTTTTAGGGATTGGCAATTTAAGCCCTCAAACTTATATTTCTTTAATTGTTGACTTTTGGATTTTTCGGGGTTTACTTTGACTTTGACACAGTTGATTTTCTGTGACTTTTGACTTGATTTACTTTTCGGCCTTCGATGTGGCTTTGTCTTTCACAGTCTTTTCCATTCCGAGTTCGGTTTTGTGTTTTGGTTTGTTTTTCGGTTCTCTATTTTCTTAGTATCCGTTCCTGCACAATTACAATTAGCAAAAAAGATATTTATTTGGCATTTTTATAAGTCTGTTTTGTTATTTTAGCTCGTTTTTAAGGTAAAAGGTATGTGTATTTAAGAACATACCAAAAGCCCTCATACTAAGGTATTGCGTGTCCTCACGCAATCTATGAATTTAAGTATTTAAGAAAACTAAGATTCTAAATTCTCCACTCGACTAATACTTTGAAATGTAGCAAAGTGTTCGTCAAGGGCAACTATAAGAATCAAAAGCTTCAACAACGTCCCGTTTTCACCATTTTTTATCGTTGTACACTAACTATCCCTGAATATTTTTGGATTTGCTTTTTTCTTTTTCTGACTTTTGTATTTGACTTCCTTTATTATATTAACATTGGATATAGAATGAGAAACGCCCAGTTGAATAATCTTTCGGATGTCTGACAGATAAATTCATCGTACACGATTTTTCGCTAGTCCAAACCCTAAGCTACTTAAACAAGCATCATTTTGTCAAATTATGAGTCTAAATGCTAAGCACTCTATATTAGGACTTGTTGAACTGTTAAAAACTTACAACATGAATATATGATTTAAATGTGTTGTATGTTTCAAATCATCCATAGATCAACTTATTTTCCATAGTCGTGATTCAAGAATGAATCATGATCTCAAAGCAAACAACTTTATTGGGCCTTGTAACTTGATTTAAAAACGAGATTTTAAATGTTAGAACTTTTTGAACATCTTATCATGTATTACTCATAAGTTCTTAAAGCTACGGAATGGTTTGCTTAGTTTGAACACCTACCTAGGCCTCGCTCCCTAGTTGGATATCCAACCAACGACCGATGTTCTTAGTTTGAAAACCCCCACGTTGCTAGCGTACTGTGGCAAAATCACATCAACTCTTCTTCCTTAATATGGCATAAGGATTTGTGTCTTAGTTTGAACCCTCACTATACTCGCTTCCCGGGTGAGATATCACAACACATCATGATCCTTAGAAAGTAAAGATGTCTTAGTTTGAACCCCCACCTCGTGGTTAGCGGAAGTGGGAATATCATGACACTATCTTTTACTTGCTCATATAATCAATGTATGCTTCATTGGCAAAATTTTCAATATTCATTGCATTTTTGCATTCATACTTCATTCATGCTTTTCTTTGGCTTTTTACTTTCGAATTATTAAGAACAAAAAATCTCGCTTTAAAGGAATCAAGTTACAAATTTGAAGCTTTTCTAAAAAATTGATTGCTTAGTTGAATGAATTGAGTGCGTATTGATTAGGTGGATTACGTAGGCTTAATGGGAGAAAAAGCCAACATGTTACTCCTATAAGTTTTGAAGAATCTTGTTGCCAGCACATTTTAAAAATATATTTAACTCTATCACTTCTTGTTCGTCCACCTTATTACATTCGAAGAGCAAGCGAATTGTGAAAGCTTAGCCTTACACGCGGTAAGGTTGAGGAATAGCTAGGGTTAAACATGCCCGATAGAGTCAAAAATTATTCTCATTCTACCCATTGGAAATCAAAACTGTGACAAAACACTTATTTTATTTTTGGAAAAAATTTTAAATTTTTGGTATTTTTGCAAAATTTGGTGGTTAAAACGGGATTACGTGATAGCAACGACTGCAGGCAAAAATCAAAATCGAAGATCCCCCCCATACTAAGAACTAAACAATCGTCCTCGATGTTTCAAAGGGGTTCCTACCGCAAAAATCTATGCCGTTTATGAAGTGATGCCAAAAGATTTATAACGTTATTTATTGATTAGATTTGGATACTGGATTCCAAATGAAGCTGAGGGATGTGAAACTTCATGTGGTTACAAGCAAGGAGAGTCTTCACCAATCGTGGAGGAAATCCTGGACCTATAATACAAAGCAACCAAAAAAAATGGACAAAACACGGGTATGGAAAAAATATAAGACCTCATCACAACACAAAACACTTATTAGCATAAAGAAAAGATGATAGACTGGATAAGCATGGTTGCCACACACGAGCGCCCTTGTTTTTGTTAAACGAGTCACAAGCTGCTCGACCCCAGAATTCCATTGGTCATGCGGGGAGCAAGTGGAAGACAAAAATCATCATCGGACTTTCAAATCATGTGGTTTGGATAAACATTCGAATTTGAAAGTTCCACTCCGTGAGATAATCCGGCATAAAAGAATGGATAAATTGAATAATGCCTTGGGTCTAAAATGGTATCTTCATCTGGTGGAGAGAAGATATGGAGGGACACGGGATAGTGAGATAAAGCAAAGAAAGTATCCATACAACATTAATGCGAATAGAGAAGATTGGTCATCTCAAGTGTCATATTACATTAGTTTGTAGACACATTCTTACGAATCCTGAGGTCAATAGAAGTCAAATCTCCCGGATCGGGCTCAATCTTAAATTTGAAACATTCAAGTTCCGGGAGAGACATGATGTGAGTGAGTTCATCGGCGAACTCCTCATGATAAAGGTCACTCTTTCGGCAGGAGGTAAATGATATTTTCGGGTAAGATCAAAGATAAACGAATCATTTGAGAACAATAAATAACATGAGTAGTGGTACTTGCACTACTCTTCTTTAAAAAAAAAATATTGATCGTTATCAACTGTAGAAAGCTTTTAATCAGGGAAGAGATAACTCAGAATGTGTAGTGGGTTGCCATACTAACTCTTCAAGATTTAAAGCGGAAAGTTTCTAGATTCGGCTAGAAATGATCAAATGTGTTAGTCTCCTCCAAGAAAAGATTAGAAACGGTGGAGGTAGATTGATCCACAATTCGGAAGATGGAGTGGATTATCTCTTGTATGATATCGATCGTAGCAATATGAGGATTGCATTCAACAATTTTTCCTACGAAGGATGGATATCGTCTTTGATTGTTAAAAGGAATGTCATCATCAATCCTTCCAACATTCGGATCAACAATTCTCTACCACCTCTAAGCTTAGTATATCAAATCGGGAGATGATTGCTTCTAAATAATCGATATCCTCAACGTAGGGAAGAATCGTCATCACCTCGAGAATGTCAACGTAGGAATTGTCAACAATCTCCGTAAGTGTTCATTGAGAGCTGTTATGAGAGGTGGTATTTATACAATGAGGCACATCACACATTTTGTCAGGAATAACTCGGACTCATTGGGTTGGGAAAAGGTTCTCAACACGCGGAATTTATTACTTCGTCGATTCGTTTCCGGAAATGTCGTCAAGATGGCTCGTCCCCACATACTTAGAGATGTTATCGGGTTCCTCGATTGAAAGCGGGTGTGATTGCAATGGTATTGTCTTCGTATCATCGTAGCAAATGGAATCTTCAGGATCGATTTTAGCCGCTTGTTCTTTCGCAATGCGCTTTTCTTCTTCTTCTTTTGTATAAACTTGATCAACCAATCTCGTAGGTTGCCATTTGTTCCATAAGCCTTATTTTGAGAATTGAGAAGGCTCATTTTGAGGAATTTTGAAAGATTGGATGATTGAGTATATTGCGGGGGTTGAACTTGGGTCAATAACCAATAGTATTTGAATAATAGCAAGAATTTTGTCATGATAATAGTCTTCATTATTGGTTGACATTGGAAGGTTTCATGAGGACCCCCGGCAAAATTTTCACAACAAACATATTGTTGTGGGAAACTAGGTGAATGAAGTTTGTGGAAAAATATTCACAAGTTGTGATTGAACATGGGTCTGATTGATAGACAAACGGGACTTGAGGTGGACAATCGTAAACGTAATAGAAATAGTTACCACATAATTACGAGGGAGTATGGTACGTATTGTGGGTGTGGTGGATGGTTTGCAACACCTGGAGAATAGTTGGAGAGTACGGTGTTGAAACATTGATTGGTGTGTCCTTTTCCAACTTTACAATAAAAAACAAACTCACAATCGTATTCTTGCACCCACATTGATGGCATGTACGAAACAAGACATTGTTGTTGCAAACTTTGCAAGTTTTGTAGGGGCTCACCAATGGTTTGATTGTTGCAAGGTTTCGGATTAGAGATAATTGGAACTTTCAGAGGATAATTATAACCGTAATGAGCACCTTCCACAAGACTTACAAGTGCATTGTGACAAAAAGATACCATCTAACGAATCACCGCATCTGATCAAACAATGGTCATTGTGTAGAGGACTTGGTCGAGGACTTTTACCGGGGTCCCCTGATTAACACGATCGGCTATCGAGGAGCAATAACAAGTTGGTATTGTCATCGGATTGACTCGGAAGTGTCTTGGAGTCTGAAGGACTTCCTCGAATGTCTTTTGTATTAGAGCAATTTGACAATGAAAACCATGAATCTGGGTCCCACAATAGAGACAAAATTTTTCAATATTAAAGGATCGTTTGAGACGAGTCGGGCTATTGGGACAAGATTTCTTCTCTCCAAGATCCTTTCGAACAACCACAGTTTGAAGTGTACAAACTTCCACAAGACGAGCATTCTTTAATCGCGTAAATTGGATTCAAACGATAATCGAATGACGTCATAAGAATTAAACATGAAGATGGATAAGAAAAGAATTAATTGATACGAAGAAAAAGAAGATTATTTTTGGTTTTTCCATTAATTCACAATTTATTTTAACGGACAAAATGATAAGACCAATTCAAAACCTGATAATTACTTACTTCACGGTAACTCTCAAAAGATAAACGCCAAGGGTGTGGCTGAAGGTGTTAAGAATATCGCGAGCTTATTTCTCCTTTCGGGTCGTAGTTCCTAGGAACAACCCTCCTTATACCCACTTTATAGTTTGTTTAACTTTTCAAGGTGAGCCGTACGTCGTAAGAGACACAAAAGGCAAGTTTTTAAATCTTTTGTTCGAGTTGGGAACCAACAAGTTCACCGGAACTTATTATGATAATACCTCAGTTGAGAATATTATATTTTGGTATTTTACCAATTTGTGAATTTTATTTTCTTTTTTTTATGGACAATGTTTTTATATTTTTGGTTTTTTCTTTGGTTTTTATCTGATAATTATACTAAAAGAAATGAAAAATATTTTTGTACTTTTTTTATGTTTTTTATAAAAGAAAATATTCACAGATTCAAACACAATTGATCAAACGTAACGAATATTGGCTTCATGCCTCCACTTATCAGGCAAACGGCCGCCAAAAAATTGATCCGTCCAAACTACACCTTAAAATATATAATATAATAAATATAAAATATATAGTAAGAATAGTCTAAAAGCAGAATCAATGATACCGAGAAGTAGTATAGAGTGTTCCCGGGTCGTTTATCCCCAACGAGGCTGGAATGGAAAATCGATACAGTCGAAGATTTGAGTTTGAATGAAGGAATTGATTTGGGAGATTGAAAAAGTCAAATTAAACAATAACAAACAAAAACGTTTAAGAAAATCCTAAAAAAATCGAGAATTTAAGGTAAAACGAAGAGCACGAATCCGAACAAAAGGGGGATAACCTAAAACCTTTAAAAATAACCTACGAAAATTTTCACTTCTAACCTACTCTACGGGACAAATAACGAAGAATGAAAAAGACTAGACCGAAAACGGAGTTCGTTTGACCCAAAAACGAGTCAACACAAAATCCCGCACCCGGACCGTTCTTTAAAAGAGGAAAAGTTGTAAAAATGACCCTACGAAAATTTTTATATTTTTCCTACAAACTAGATGATAAAATAAAATTTTCTAAAAAAGCAAAATATTTTTTTGATAATTTTTGTAATTTTTTATGGAATTTAATAAACTTTTAACTAAATTTATTTATAAAAAATATAAACGATCTTACGAAAAAATTCTGAAAAATTTACAAAAAATGCTTGATTATGACAAAACCTATGAAAAATAGGAAACACGAAATTGGCTTAAGGAATAAGCCCGAATAAGCTGTCACAGCTTATTATAGTTATAAGCTCAAAATGGGTATAAAGATTAATGCCCTTGAGTCTTTAACGAAAAAGACCCAAGGGCGCAGTGGTTGAGTGTGTGTGTAAAAGGGGGTTTGTATCGCTTGGTATCGGGTTCGGAGTTTGCTCACCGGGCAAGTGTCTTTCCCCCTTTTTTTATTTTTCGAAAACTCTAGGGTAGAAATTGTAAAAGAGTAAAGTAAAGGGTAGGCGGACAAACTTAAGTGAATTTACACTATAGTTAAAACGGGTACCCCTCTACTATGGAAACATTACAAAACCAACCCTACGATCTAGCTTATTTTTTTGGCTTATTAAAAAGTGAGTTTTACCAAAAACTCAAAAGAGCAAAGTTGAAAAGCAGCTTATAGGGAACAATTTTAATGTGGGGTTATGGGTTGAAATAGCTCCTTATAAGCTCTAAAAAAACTAACTTAAGCTGCTACATCAGTGGGGATGGCAAATAAGCTGATTTAAGCTGCCCACTTTGGGCTTAAATTCAGATAATCTAAAGGACTTTTAGTGAAAACCAATTGCAGATTTTTATTTAACTACTTGAACTCTAAATAATTCCTAAATCTAAGATCCTAAATCCAACTTTTGCTAACCTAAATCTGACCTCAAAGACAGCAGTACTAACTTTTTAGTTAGTACTGCTGGTGCATTTTGCACTTGCACAAGACAACCTTTTGGGGTTGCAGCTGCACTAGATGCACTCTAATGAGTGTGTTCAAACACTAAATAAGCTCACACAAATCCCTAAGCCCCTATATCACTAAAAGCTATCTTATTCTCAATCAAAAAGTGCCCTGGTGCAAGCGCATTAAACTCTCTTTAAGCTCAAAATCTAACTTCTTCAAACAAAATTCATAAATACTGTTATAAAACTTGGTAAATTCACTAAACTCAACTGAATGCAAGAATTTGACAAATTGTCATTGACTTTAAAAGTCAAATACCCCTAAATCCAAACACTAGTTATTATAAATGTCCTAAACAAATTTTGACTTACAATCTGTTTCAAAGCTTAAACTGTTGAAACCTTTTATCTACTCACACTTAGATTCACCTACTTAAGCTAATTTGAAACTAAAACCTACAGCTTATTAATGAATTTAAGCTACTTACTCTCCTAGGCCATACACTGATTATAACAGCAAACTAGTAAATGATTCCTAAATTGATTCTAATGACAACTAATTAAAGATCCTTTAATATCTAAACTTTTAAACATTTATTTAACAAGTTTAAACATCTAGAGTTCAAAGTGAATAGCTACAAGCTTTTAAGCTATATATGATATAAAAAAAAGGGTTCAAACCTGAGAATGAAGTTTCTGTTCTCAGGTCACTCTTTCTGAGTGAGTGACCTCAATTTGAAACCTAAATAGCTACCTAGCTTCTAAACCTTGAGCTTAAAAGCTCAATAAGCTATATCAGCTTATTTCTTCATAAAGCTTCCAAAAACTTTGGATTGATTTGCATCCTAATGATCTTTTTTGAACACTAATAGACAGAAATCATGATTAAAAAAGCTTTTAAAGTTTTTGAACAAAATGAGAATTAGAGTAAAACTTTTAAGCTTCATATTAGTTATTCAAGCTTATTTGATGACAACGGCTTAGTACAATGAATATTTAAGAACAAAACAAACTCCACTAGCATTTTATTTGATTAGAAATCAAGAAGTAGAAGTGAAATTAAAAGAATTACAAACTGAAATTTGAAATTTGGAGCTTAATTGAAAAAGTCATGAATAGTAACATAAGCTTTAAAAGAGAAATTCGACAAGAAAAATATAATTATTAAAATTTTATTTTTTATTATTGTGGGGGGGGTATTTTATTTTATTTATTGTTATTTATTTTTTTTTTTTTTTCTTTTTTTATTTTTTTTTTTTTTTTTTTTGTTTTTATTTTTATTTTTATTTTTATATCTTTTTTTTTTTTTTATTTTATTTTTTTTTTTTTTTTTGGGGGGGGGGTGTTTTTTTTTTATTTTTTTTTTTTAAATTATAATAATTTTATAAATAAAATTTTTAAATTTAAAATATAAAATTATATTTTTGATATTAATAATTTTATTTATTTAATTATAAAAAAATTTAAATGTATGGTTAAGGTATAACGGGGGGGGTGTTATTTTCATATTATTAATATATAATTAAATATTTATTATATAATTTTTATAATATATAAATAATTTATATATTATATAAAAATATTAAATTATTTTTATACCATCCCCCACAAAACTTTTTATATTAAAATTAAATATTATATATTATAAATATTATAATAATTTAATAATTTTATGTTGTTCAATTATTTTATCTGGTTTTTATATTTATTATTATTTATATTAATTTTATTTATATTTGTTATTAAATTATTTATAATATTATTTTTTTTTTTTTTTATTATCAATTTTAAATAATTTATATTTTTCTTAATAATATTTTTTTTTATTATTTTTTTAATATATATATTATTTATTAAATTATAATAATATAATTTAAGAATATAAAAATTTTTTATTATTAATAAAAATTTATATTTTATATTAAATATTAAAAATATTATATAATTATATTATAAATTAATTATTTAAAATTAATTTTTAATTATATATATTTATTTTTAATTTTTATTTATTATAGAATATTATTGTATTTATAAAAATTGTATATAATAATTTTTTGTCCTTTTCTTTATTGTTTCTTTTTTTTTTTGTTTTTTTTTTTTTCTTTTTTTTTTTTTTATTATTTTTTATTATTTTTTGGGGTCTGTAAAATTGATTTTAAGTTAAAGATTCATTTATAAAATTATAAAAAATAATATTATATTCAAATATAATATAGTTAATATATATATTTATAAATAAAAAATATAATAATATATTTAAATAAATATATAAAAAAAATCTATTAAGAAAAAGAAAATAAAAATTTTAGAAAAAAAAAAAAAAAAAAAAAATATAAAATATAAATTTATCTTAAATAAAAAAAAATAAAAAAAATCATTAGTATGATTAGAAAAAAAAAAAAAAAAACATATCAATAAAAAAAAAAAATATTTTAATTAATAAAAAAAAAAAAAAAAAAAAAATAAAATTTTAAATAAAAAAAAAAAAAAAAAAAAAAAAAAAAATAAAAAATAAAATAAAAAAAAAAAAAAAAAAATAAATAAAAATAAAAAAAAAAAAAAAAAACAATAAAAAATGGGAATGGGGGGGGGGAAAAAATGGGGGGGGGAAATACATAAAAAATAAAAAAAAATAAAAAAAAATAATTAATAAAATAAAATAAAAAAAACGAAAAGTATATATTTACTAAAAAAAATTTTTTTGGAAAAATAAAAATTGGAAAAAAAAAAAAAAAAAAAAAAAAGGGAAAAAGGGAAAAATCAAAATAAAAAAAAAGAAAAATAAAAAAAAAAAAAAAAAAAAAAAGAAAAAAAAAAAAAAAAAAAAAAATAAAAAAAAAAAAAATAAAAAAAAAAAAAAAAAAAAAATAAAAAAAAAACAAAAAAAATGAAAAAAAAAATAAAAAAAAAACCAAATAAAAAAAAAAAAAAAAAATAAAAAAAAAAAATCTTGGGGGGGGAAAAAAAGAAAAAATTTTTAAAAAAATAAATAAAAAAAAATATTAAAATGCAACTCCCCTTAAACGAGATAAACACCTATCGACGAAACAGATAGTTGGACTATTCATTTCGGGCCACTAGTAGGAAGACGTAGGTCGCGGTACATCCTAGTACTGCCAAGAACTGGCAGTTGAGCGTGCTTGAGTGAGAGTAGCACTGGTTTGGGTGACCTGCGGGAAGTCCCAAGCAAGGAACACAAAAGCAAAGCGGTGAGCATGAGGGCAAAGCAGACAATATTGTGGTCTGAGTAAGCGGGATGTTCGAGTGAGAGCGATACCAGTGGTGTTAATATCAATCATAAAACTTGTGACGATATTTTTCTAAAATATCTACCTTGATGGATTATATATCCTGGTCAACTTAGCCAAACTTTTGGTATGTTGAGAAGTGTCGAAACATCTAATCTTGCTGAAGAAAGTTATCATCGTCTTGCTTAGAAACGGTTTATCAGATTTTAAACCTTTTCTCGGTCACACAATCGGATAACACAAATTTAATCTCGGGACGAGATTTCTTTAAGGGGTAGGTACTGTAACATCCGAGAATTTTCGAATTTAGAATGACGATGTCAATCTTTGACTTTTAGGGTCTGGCTTGACTTATAAGAACGATCATCTAAATCACGTTTTCACGACTCGGACTCTAAAGCAATTTGATGTGGAATGACATTCCTGACAACTTTTTAGTTTTGCCCGAGACCTGGAAACGAGCCGAAAAGGGGTAAAACAGCACCGCAAACATTATTCGAACAATATACAACGCGGACACAAAAAAAAAAAACAATTAAATTTGTTTTTAGTTATCAGTATTTATTTAATAAAAATATTAAATAAATTATTCATCATTTTTAATTAAAAGCGTTTTTGAAAACGCGACTATTCGAGTTGAAATCCATTTTTATTTCGGACGGAGCGAAACCGGTTCATAAATTGAATAACAGATATTTTATTTATTGTTATAAAATATTTCTGAAATATTATCAAATAAATACTCATTTTTATCAGAAAAATGATTATAAAAACAATGGCGCAAGTTTCGAGATTTGAATCGTTCGTTAAGTCGCTCAAATGAGTCCCGAACCGATATTTATAGAAATATAATAAAAATGTTACACTTTTAACCCCTCAACTATTAAAACTTTTCATTTTAAATTTATATATATATATAATCTTATATCATTTATTCATTTCCATCCCATTTATACACACACAACTCTCCCTCCCCACCCTTCTTCTCCGGCGACTCCCCCACCGCCGGCCACCGGCTGCCACCGCCGGAAAACTTTTCCGGCGGGATTTTTCCGGCAAGACCAAAAAGGCTCCTCGTGGGCCGATCTACTCGATCCCCACTACCACTCTCTCTCACGCGCCATTTTCCACCACCACCACTCACCCACCGAAGCCTCCATCTACATCATACACCATCACCATATCACAACCACCATCTAACGAAGGTGCGTTTAGTTTTGTTTATAAAAAAAACGAAGAAATGGGTTCGTTTGGGTTTGTATCACCTGAAAAGGGTGCGTCGGGTTTATATCACCACAAGGGTGCGGGTGGTTTGTAACAACAAAAGGGGCGGGTTCGGGTTTTTGCACCGGCATGGCGCGTTTGGGTCCGGGTAAAAACACCGCAAGGGTGTTTGTCTCGGTGGAAGCCCACTCGAAAAAGAGGCGTTCGAGTTGGGTTATAAAAAAAAGCAAGAGGGGTGTTTGTGGGTTTTGCTTTGCACCGGTAGGGGTGCGTTTGGCTCGGGGTTTAGAACCGCATAGGGGTTCGTTTGGTTTGTGGGTTCACAACACCTCGAGGGTGTTTGTTTGTTGTTTGGTTGTTCGGTGCAAGGCAACCGCAGGGGGGGTGTCGGGGTCAGCCATAAAGGGGTGGTTATTGACTGTGGTTCTTACCACAGTTGGGGGTGCGTTTGGTTTTGAGGGTTATAACACCACGAGAGTGCGTGTGGTGGGACAGCCGCACCACTCGGGTGTGAGTGGTTTTGTTTTTATCACATGAGTGTGTTGGCTGCGAAACAGCCGGGAGGGTGTGTCGAGTTGGTCTCGCACCTCGGGGGTGCGTATGGTTCGGGGTGACAGCCACCGAAGAGGGCTTCGGGGTTGGGTTTGCAAGAAAAAGGGGCGTTTGGTTTTGTTTATAGAAACGAAGGGTGTGTTTGGTTTGGGTCGGGTTTGACAGCGGGACAGCCACGAGGGTGTGGGTTTGTTTGGTTAAAAATCGCACAAGGGTGCGTTTGGTTGTAACAGCCAACGCCAAGGGGTGCGTTTGGCTGTTATAAATATAAAAGGGCGTGTTTGGTTTGGCTGCGAAAACAGCCGGGGTGCGTGCGTTTGAGTGTGTTGACACCGAAATAAAGTGAGTTTAGTTAACGCGAAAATATATAAATTGTTTC
>BQNB010012562.1:62411-78911 GCA_026074375.1 Tanacetum coccineum
GAATTCTTTAGTGATGACCTATCATCGTTAGATGAAAAAGACTTAGATAGTGAATATAATCGATTATGCAAAATAGGTCTAAAATTCATGGCTAAAAATAAATCACTAAAGCTTATTAAAAATCGATTAGAAAATGAAGTATTCGAACTAAAAAATAAACTATCTAAATTAGAAAAAGGTAAAGAGGTTAATGAAGAATGTAAAATATGTCCAGACCTTAAGTTTGAAAATGAAAAGCTTAAGGAAGAAATCTCTAAGCTTAATCAGTTTAATAATAGTAGTCACTCACTTAAGAAAATAATAAGTTTTTAAAAACCATCCGGAGATAAATCCGGTCTAGGATTTAGTCTTACCAAAGGATCAACAAGTGAGACTAAACAAGTAAATTTTGTGAATTAACAAGAATTAAACCTAAAGAAAAATTAGTTGAATCGAATTCAAGCCCAAGATCGAAATTTATACTTATGAACAATACTAAAATTCCCATTGCAAGCGATGATGAAGTAAAACGTTTTAATAAATCTTCTTTAAAGCCTGGAGTCGGATTTACTAAATCCAAAATGAGGTCTAAAACTCCTCCTCTGAAAAGAACAAATAATCCTCACCCTCGGTCTAAAACACTACAACCGAAGAGAGATCAAGGTAGACAAAGTTAACCTAACACCAATCATTCAATGTGGAATTATTCACAACAACTAAACTTTGCTCCATGGGGAATGTAATCAACCTATGCGTATCCGAATCAAATGCGACCTATGAAAAATATGTTCGGGACTAACAATTTTGGACCCATGAGACATTGAGGACCAAATGGTTGAGTTGTTATAACACTTAGGTTGAGTTATTTATAAACATTCTTTGAAATCCAACGAGTGGATTGAAGATCATATATTCTCATATTCTATGATGGGATCACCAAAAGATTTCACCTTCAAAGCTTGTTCACTTGAAGATGTTGAAAAAAACACGCTGTAGGCAAAGGTATTTCTTCTTTCCAAGTTTCGTAGAATATAAATTATGTGCAAAGTGCTAAATGATTATGTATTATTATACTACAAGTAGTATTTGCTAAACAAAAGAGTTATAGTCAATAGAATAGAAATTAAGCTTGAGAAAATAGTGTAGCCACTAGAAACGCCATTTGTTGGTTATCTAGAATTAAGTGAAAAGCAAGAAATTGTTCATTATGAACTTTTCTCTTACGTAGTTGAATTAGGATTCTCTACGTACAACTATAAAATGGAAATTTTCTATGACAACATGTAGTGAACTCACGTAGATGAAGAAAAGTGAGTTAGTGGGTAATAATTAACATAGAAGCAGGATTAGTGTTACACCATAATCAAGCGCCGGAAAGGCATGACATCAAAACACTATGGATGAAACAAACTCCCTTCGACTACGACATCCGCCTCAACTACATGTCTACAATGAACTACGTCTATGGAAACCGTCTTATTGATCTTTGACTCAATTTTTTATCGTCACATATTAATCATCTCTCTCGCCTCGCAAACACTCTAAATTGTGACAATTAATTATTTCGTCTAAAGCAATTAACCTATTCAATTAACAAGAAGTTTATTGAAAACGTCACTAAATCTTTGTTAATTCCTCCCTCGGCTTGACAACTTGATTATTTCATCCGAAATAATCAAAGTATTTTTAATTAGCGAAAGGTTAATTAAAATGTCAATCAAATTACGTCAATCATCTCTAAACCTCTTCTCGGCCTAAAATTCTTGACAAACCTAAATATTCCATCGAAAATTATTTAAGTTCATTTAATTAAACGAAAAGTTAATTAAATGTGTCAAGTATTTTTTTTTCATCTTCAACGTCATTCTTCGACAACTAGATTATCTTAAATAATATTAGTAGTAGCTCCCAGCGTAATTTGATAATTGTATATTGATAAAACTAGTTAAAATCGAAAAACCAAGAAAAACTTGGTCGTCAGATAGGCGGCCCCCCTTATCTTTAAAGGGACCGGCCTTGTTAAAAGGGGCGGACCCTTTATCACTAAGGGGCCGTCTACTTTAAAATCGCCAAACACCCTCCTTCAGCATTAAATACAAAACCAAACACTCATTCTTGATTCTTTCCCTTCTTCTGGCTGTTGCTGTGACGATAACCCACACACCAAAACCTCATAATTCAATCCTTAAACTCAAAATCAATCTAATTTTGCAAGGGGCAAACACCAACAATGTGATTAACAACATCTATTATAAGATTTTCCATACTTTTCTCTTTCAATTTCATCCATATTTGTTCTTAATCAAAATTGGGTATTTTTTATTTTTTTTATCTTTTATATTCTTGTGATTAAGTCTAAGTAATTCACAACTATAATGATTCTCGTAGAAATAGGAATTTGAAATTCCCAATAGGTTTGAATTACTAAAAAAAAAATTTGGTCAAAAATTTTATTAAAAAAATATACATACATTTTAGATTTTTTTTAACTAGAAAATTTTAAAACGTGAACTTATACATTGTTGATTCATGCCAAAAATCCGTTAATATGATCATATATTGATTATCAAAGTACACATGACTCGATATATATTTTTCGACTCAATCGGTAAAATTCTATAAAAATAAAAGGGTGTTTGATTCATTTCCTAGGATTGTAATTTAGAGTCGAAATGACCTTCACTGCATTTTTGTCACGTATATAGACACATAACTAACTCATATAAGTCATCAAGATATATAATTCATATATATATATTGATACATTTAATAAAAACTGTAAAATAAGGGGGCGTTTAGTTTAACATTTTAAATTGTCATTTTGAGTCAAAATTAACATCATCCCATTATTGTTAAGCAGCACATAATGAACTCAATTTAGTCCGAAAAATATACTACGTAATGTATATCTTTCGACGTTCTTAGTCAAGACATATGTTAATGAAGGAGCGTTTGAATTGTTTCCTAGAATCTTAGTCCAAGATCGAAATAATCCCTACTCTACTTATTTAACATCAAAACACTTGACAAGATTATACTAGGTGTCGAAATATATAATTAATATATATTCTTCGATACTCTTGATTGAGTCAAAAATAAATTAAGGAACGTTTGGATTACTTCTTAGGTTTTTATTTTTAGATTCGAAGTAATTTTTGTTCCACATATGTTGTTTTTAAAACGTCATTTTTTATATATTTTTCTTGTAGTAATATTTTATTTTGTTGTTGTCTTGTTTAGGTGATAAACATGCCTCGAGCAATTATTGGTGATACATCCCGTACCAAATCATATATTCCTAAAGTATCCGAAATACCCGGATTATCTCCCGTCCTTGCTCAATTCTATAAACCAATCGAAAACCGTTGCATTCACGAGGGTCGAGTCGTGGATCAACTCTATTACAAATCCAACGGCATTGAGCGATTGTTCACCAACGTTCGCTTCAATTGTCTTTTCGAGATCAATGAGCCAATCGTTCCTCGATTCATTCTAGACTTTTATAGTCAAGTCAAGGTCCAAACCGATGAGTACGGTTATCTTCTAATCTCATTCATGATCCAACATGAATTCATCACTCTCTCACTCGTACAATTCGGTCAAATTCTCATAATCCCATATAATGGTCAAGCCGTCTTCATGAATGAATGGAATCTTGCATCTCTTGCATATTCCCAAGAGACTGAGGGACCATATCATACCGATCTTCCTACTCCTAACGATATACGTCGATTTCTTCAATTGGACCGTGTCTAGTTTAACCGCACCATCAAAAGCCAAAATGTCACTCTTACTCCTAATCAAATTCTTACCAAAGAATTTGTTATCCCAAAACTTAACCCATATCACAACAATAAGTAATACCAAATAAGCAATAAGCTAGAAAAATAGAGAGAGAAACTAGAGAGAGAAACAAAAGATGGAAGATTAGATTAGAGAGAGAGAGAGTGAGAGTGGTGGATGATTACACATACATACAAAATGTAAGAAATGGAAACCAACACCCTCTCCATGTATGGAGAGGGTCCTATTATGGGCTTGTTACTTGGGCTGGGCTTGACATATCTTGGGCTTTGAGACCGAAACACGAAAAATATTAGATTACAATCTAAGCCCGTTGAACCCGACTAGCCTATTACTTAACAAGACTAATTATGACTAATAAGACCGATAACATTCTTGTTCGATTTATATAAAATTAAGGCTAACAATCTCCCCTAATGTTGAGGTCTTCTTTGATCTCCTTGATGTTGACGTTCTTGATGGAGGTTATCATGATTTGACTTTATCTTTCCCAATGTTAAAGATATGACGTTTGAGCTTTGCCTTCTTTGGTCTTGTCTTTGTCTTTTCTTATTTGTAATGGCTGTGTCCATTCATGCTTAAGACGACCGATAACATTCTTTCGATGTCGTTTATGTGATCTTGATCTTGAGCCTATGTCTTTTGACTTTGAGTTCTTGAGATCTTTAATCTTGCATCATCTCTTTGACTCGAATCATCTTGATCTGACTTACTTAATCAACTTGTGCTCTTGACTGACATACTCATACTTATTGCATTCTTGTTTGACTTATATGAACATAAGGCTAACAATATCCTGAAAATGCAATTCTTGATTTGACTTTGAAGATCTTTGAGAAAGTTTAGGATCAACAATCTTGATGCTAAATGATTGACTTTTAGAGATCAAGTATGAGTATGTGGTAATGAATCCGACTTCGCTGGTACATGGTTGCAACACCGATGATTGAATCTGCATTTAAAAGGTTAGTGATAAACAACAGATATGGACGAAAGTGTCTTTGTCACTTCGTCGAATACGGTTACAATAATCACGGTTCCTCGTTAATCAGTATAAATACTGCCTGTGATCATATAGAATTCATATGAATCTTCTTGACAGGGTTTCGTAGTTATACTAGCCGTTCTTGTTACCGGAGCATCTTCCTTTGTATCAGGTCACCAACATAAAATAAACTAGCAAATCAATAAGCCTATAAATCTTCTTACCCAGCTTCCCCCCTTTTTGTCTTCATCTAATAGGGGTCTTTCTTCTAAAGGATATGCAAACAGAAAAAAAACTTCCCTTAAGTGGTGCATGTAGATTGTTTAAACATTTAAACAATAACTTCCCCTGAAAGCACTATGTTTACCATCTCTTTGTATCTTACACTTGAGAGGCTCTAAGTAGTGATTACAGAATGAAGAAAACTGAGTATTAATACGAATTTGATGAAGAAGTTGAATCTCCCAACATGTGTCCTAATGTCTAGCACTACACGGACGTCGAACTTATAAATAAATCTGTGAAAGATAAGTTAGACCGTAAAACCTCTTGACAAACATCCTCATCTTTGTATAGACTCTTACTACGTGAAGCAAATGAGCACATTGAGCACCATATTGAAATTGCACACCTTTGCTAGGTTTGACAAGTCTTACGCACAACCATTTAAGCACGAACAAGTTATCTTAAAAGCCAACCACAACTTTAAAATATGATAAGAGCACGCATCTGTGAAAATCTACTACAACATCAAATAAGCAATAATCAACTGTCTTCGTAATCACATCTTCAAATAATCTAAAACGAGCCTTTAATCAATAAGAATAAACTATTTGAAAAATAGTCCTGTCCGAGATCCAAATCCATCTAAAAACCAAGTATTGTCTGATATCGGCAACAACTAGCAGTATTAACTGCTTCTCGGATAATACTAGCAGTACAAACACTTTTCTCGGACGACAAAGGCAGTACAAACATAAACTTGAATAATACTAACCTTTTCTTGAGCAATTATGCATAAAATACTCGAACAGTATTAATATTCTTTTGCATGCGAATCCAACAGTATTACAAACTGCTTTAATCTTTGTCAAACACACAAGCAGCTTTAATATCCAATGTGTATCCATCACATGCCATCCATATTATATGTATACTCATGTACATTGACCACCAAGCAGTTTTAATCATTGAAGCCCAATATCAATAAAAATTCTCAAGCCCAAACTGTTGAAACATAGCTGCTCAAACTTTTCTTTGTAAGGTAGTATAAACTTCATCAAAGACAGTATTAACCTGATGCTCTTTTTCACATGTCAATTTTTACTCCATAAAACCCACGTCTTCTTCTTATTACAATCTGTAACCAAACCACACATGAACTCCATAACTGCTGTACATATCTAGACATAAATACCACGACAATTATGGGAATAACATAACAAACCCTAAAAATCAAGGATTTTATATTTAAAGCAAATCCTTATTCCATAATCATGGCCCAATAACTGCTTGCATAAAATACGTATCACGTTCCTTCCCATTAAACCATGATCAAAACTACCATACATACCTGCTAATAACCAAGCAGTACTAATGTTAGTATCATTAGGGTTTCTTCACATTGTACAACACAGGAGCACCAATCTAGTCCATACAATCATATCCATAATCAGCAACATATAATCACACAAACGAAGTAAACATGGGAACTAAATATAATCCCTAAAAGTTAGGGTTAACATAACAAAGCAGATTCCATTCCCAAATTTACAAATAATTCATCACCAGAATTATTTTTACACGCATCATCCTGCTTCTATCTCTCTTAACCTCCTGTGATGATTATCTGCTTACCTCTTTGACATCCACAACAATACCATAATCAATCTAAAGCAAGTAATACATACCCACAACAACATCATTAATAAGGTAGTCATCACTAACTGTTAACCTACATAATGCGAACCATACCAGATTCATAACCAACATGTTGTTGCTCTTCTTCTTGATCAAACACGCAAGCATAAACCATAAATACCTGCTTGTCGTAATTGTTTATTTATCACCTGCTACTTTAACGTAACCAACCATACGCAAATCAAATACCTGCTACTTCGTTGTCACCTTTGAAAACTAGTAGTACTCTTGATGTAAATTATAATCATAAAACCATCACAACATCAAAAATGTCTAAATATTTTTATCATCTTGCGTTGTTCATCTCGGTTGGTTAAACAAAATAAAAGATTGAATTAATACATTGGTAATTAAGTAAAAGAATATTAATTTTTTTAAACTTTGTCTGTGCTTGCATTGTTCTAACACACACACACACATAATTATATTCTTTTTATAAACGTATAATATTTTACAAAAGATGTGTGTTGTATAAAAATGGTTAGGAAAATCATTTATATACTCATAAAATGTCAAAAACTATGCATACTATACATATCAACAAATAGTTTTTCGCACAAGCAAAATATATGACAATCTTGAAGTAAGAAATTAACTTGTCATTATTCATCAACCTCACCTTACAACTAGTCTTAGGATTAATGGAACACACTATGAAAATCTTTATTTATTTTCTTTTAAAAAGAGTGTTCGTGAGGGTCAAGAAAGATTTCGAATATATATCGATTCATTATTCAAATTATGATTGATATTATTATCGAATCTAATTGACAAGTTATCATAGGGTCAATAAACCTGGATTCTTATTTGTCTAGCTTTAAGATTATATCAAAATGTAACAAGAGATATTATCTTAAACCTACATACTCAATCACACTCGATTGATATGAAAATAACGACGTCCTTTTCCAAGATGATAAGAATATGCATTGGATCATAACTCACACTTGTGTAGATGATGTCATATTGAGTCTACTTGTCCAATAGTTGTGTTCCAAATATTTGGCAAATATATGCATAAAATACACAATGAAGTAGGATTGACGACTTGAATGTTTTGTCCAAAATATTCAAGTAATTTACCTTGCAATGCAATTGGTAAAGTCTTCATCTCCAAAAAGCCAAACATGCGCAAACGCACAACATATGTAACTTTGCTCAAACAATTCAAAAGCACAACTCAAAACTCAAACTATCTCCTCATCAAAACTCTCTCATACTTTATCAAATACGCATAATATTTCTTCTTCACCAAATGAGAACCCTTTAACCATCTAAGGTTAGGATTAGGAAGAATTAAACATATTCCACAAACCATTTTTGTGCTTTCTTTCAATAGGTGATCGTAAGAGGATTTTGAATATAAAGATGATTATTATTCAAACGATAATCAATCTTATTATATAACCTAATTACAAAAATAGAATATGAACATGAAATCGAGACTAGGATTTATCTAGATCACGGAAATATTAATTAAATGACCATAGATATTTTTCCGAGTCTACATGTTTAACCATCCTTGGTTATTACATGAAATCATAAAGCAAATGCAGAGACAACAAGATTAATCATTCAAATTGCCACTCACCTTGCAATGAAATATGGTTGTCATTAATCCTAAAGTGTTCAAATGTTTGTGGTTATTAAGCTTGTCAAAAATATACATTCTAGAACTTAACACACTCTAAATAGAAAATTGTCGACTTTAGGAATTTCCATATCCGGGAAACTAAGTACTCTCCAAACTTGATAAAGCAAGACTTGGATGTCATTTCCAAAAACACAAACCAAGAACCCTTATAACTTATATAAGTTTCTCTTAATAACCTAATATCAACACCATCTCCCAAATAATGGAAAAATGATCCTTGCCTAAATTTGGCACCTCCACGGATTGATGGATCCTTCGTCCTAGATTCATCCTCGGTTTAGGTAGATTCACCCTATGGCATTAGATTTAAACATCTTCCTCTTGTCAATCTCTTGCTTAAAAGCCTAACATACATGTAACTAAACTTTAGTTAATCATCATTATTTCTACAAAAAAAAAAAAAACAAACACAAGATCTATTAAGGTAAATAACCTTAATTGGATTGTTTTTCATAAAAGACATGCAAAGGTGCATTCTTTGAAAACTCTCATTAAAGAGCATTACACATTGTCACTCTTAAGCATACTCATATGTTCTAGATGACTCATTCTCTCTTAAACCTATAACAACTTGTTTGCTCTATCATTTAACCTTAGAATTCCACACATTTTAATTAGGATTATACGAACCAGAATTAAAGCATGTTAGTTGAGTCATGTTAGGCCCACTATGATAAGATAATACAAATTTTATCTTTGCTACACTTTATTAGGCAAATAAAGAATCCTTTTGTCTAACATGAGAATGACTACTAGAGAATCTATTGCACTAGAAATTCAATTTGACCTAACGGTTGAATTGCTTCCAAGAGTGAAGTGGGTTAGGTAAACCCTAAAAATGTCAATAAATTAGCCCTGAATTGAGCACAACTAGTGATAATCTCATATTCATTCTCTAATTTAATTAAATGGCTCTTCCTAAATATGCCTAATGATAGTCTACATCGATAGGCTTTGTATTTCATTAGGAGTGCACACTAAGCACGTAGAAATTAGGTTTCTCCTTAGTCAACCTAAGCTCATGACACCGAAGCCTTGAGATAATAAATAATCACAAGTAGTTGCCCCAACGAGTGCCTTTTGCCAAACACCCGCATAGATATTTAAATGAAGTGCGTTCGGTTACCAAAAGTACAAGTATACCAACGGGGGAGTTCAGTCCCAAATAGATCTATTCACATCATCCGCGCTTACTCCGAAGAGTAATTAACGGTTCATGATAGTGGGGTCTTAATGGCAAAAGTAGGGACTTAGGCAATAATGCATCAGGCTAGCATACAGTTGGAAAAATACTTGTATTCATGGTTTATAGCATGTATCCCCCCTCGCGAGTTTATGAAATATTTCAAAGATTTAAAATGCGAGGCTATGAACACACCTTAATAGGGAAATCTGATTGATGGCAAAAGTATATCAAATGAAAGTGTGGAAAACTAGAAGGGGGGTTGAATAGTTTACCGCTTTTTGATTTAAGGTTTATGTTTGTTTGTAAAATTTAGATTCGACTTTTTGTGAATTTAATGCTTGCACAATATGAACAATATAAGTATATGAAGTGACAAAGTAAGACAAGAGATAAGAGTAAGAACAATCAAACCACAACGCGAGGATTTATAGTGGTTCGGTAACGAAGCACCTCTTCGCCCTACTCCACTCCCCGAGCACCTAACTCAAGAGTTTTCTTCACTATGTCAACAAACTCCCTTATGGCGGAGAAAACCGTACACAACGTTGCTTACACCGATTTACGACACAAAGCTAAATGTCGAGTTCTAATCTTAGCTAAAACCAATCTATCATAACACAACTTCACGACTTGTTCAGGTTTTGATATAAATGTTAACGGATAATGTTCATTTAGTAATAATGTTATGAAAACTACGTTAAATAGATAACGTACATGGTATAGAGGATATTAGAATATTGACTTGACATATTAAGAGGTTTACATGATATAAACGTAGATAGAATTCGCATAGGTAGTTGCGTTATCTCGTTTACTTAGTTATATGTAATCACGTACATAATGGAATAAAGTCAAAAATTTCCCATGTAAAAAGGTATTAAATATAGATGTTACAATTGCATCTAATTAATAGAAGATATCACAATGAATCAAATTAATAGATGGATATTACATTGATGAAAATACTGAGTAGTTATAGTCCCCCAACCTTCAAGAAATCGCGTCCCGAGATTTAGTTGGACTTTGAAGTGATGTTGGAAAATAGATGTGAGTATTTAGCACGAATTTCATCTTCGCGTTCCCACGTAAATTCTGGTCCTCTTCTAGAGTTCCATCTCACTTTGACTATAGGAATACGACTTTGTCTTAGTTGCTTGACTTTTCGATCCATAATCTCCACTAGTTCTTCTACAAAATTAAGTTTGTCATCGAGCCGAAACTCTTTCATTGGAATGACGAGAGTATCGTCAGATAAGCATTTCTTTAAATTAGAAAAGTGGAAGGTATTGTGGACATTTCTAAGTTCTTCAGGAAGCTCAAGTTTATATGCCACTGGGCTGACCCTTTTAAGGATCTTAAAAGGTCCAATGTACCGGGGATTAAGCTTTCCTCGTTTTCCAAATCGGATGACACCTTTACGAGGTGACACTTTTAAGATAACATGATCTCCAACTTGGAATTCTAAAGGCATACGTCTATATTGGCAAACTTCTTCCTATCCTCTTGTATTTTTGCAACGTTGTTGAATTTGCACTAACTTTTTAGTGGTTCATGGATATTTCTGGTCTCGAAGTTGAAAACATTTCAACTACGCCCAAGCAGACAGGTGATCTGCACTTGACATAAAATTGCCCTCGAATGGTTCTCCTTAATACTGGCATGGTAACTGATATTGTAAGAAAATTCTAACAATGGTGAAGTGTCTTACCCATCATTATCTAAAGAATTATAACACAAGCTCGAAGCATATCTTCGAGTGTTTGGATGGTTCTTTCACTTTGTCTATCGGTTTCAGGATGATATGCCGTACTCATGTCTAATTGAGTACCCAAAGCATCCTGTAATGATTGCCAGAATCTGGATGTGAAATGACTGTCATGATCTGAGATATGATATGGGCCATCTCCCATGCCGAAGACTATCTCCCTTTTATGTAGCAACTAGTAAGGTATTTCCATACATCCGATTTCTCTGGTAGGGATATAAATGTTCTGATATAGATAAGAGCTATCTACAATAACCTAAATTGTGTCATGTCCGTTTGATGTTCTGGGTAGTTTTGTAACAAAATTCATTGTTATTCTTTCCCATTTTCCATAGTAGGGATCTCTGGTGTATTAGTAAGCCATATGGCTTATGACATTCTGCTTTAAACCCTAGAACATGTTAATCCTTGCCGACATATTCCCAGCAATGATTGCCTCATATTAGGCCACCAAAAAAGTTTACTTTAGACCTGATATAACTTGTCAGAACCTTGTGAAATGGAAATATTTTTTTTATGGGACTCATGCATGATCAAGTCTCTCAGATTACCAAAGAGTGGTAACCAGCTTTGGTTCTTAATACAACGAGTTCCATCAGGACGTACTTCAAATGCTTTGTCCATTCCTCGTAAGTTCTCAGCCTTGATGTTTTCTTCCTTGATTGCCTCAGTTTGAGCTTCGAGAATTTGTGATGGTAATTTTGGATGAATGGTCATGACTAATGATCTAACTCGGAGTGGTTTGATTCGGCTTAAGGCATCTGCCACAACATTTTCCTTTTCAGGATAGTAACGAATCTCATCAAAACGTAATATTATGATCAATTCAAACCAACGCTTTTTCTCATATTCAACTCCACTGATCAAGGATATCTGAAACTTTTATGATTAGTGAACAAAGTACAGCTTGTGGTCGTACAAATATTGTCTCCAAATTTTAAGAGCGAACACAACTGCTCCTAATTCGAGATCATGAGTGGTATAGTTTTCTTCATGAGGTTTGAGTTATCGGGATGCATATGCAATGACCTTTTCCCTTTCAATTAATACAACTCCCAGTCCTTGAAGTAAACAACAAAATCTTCGTTTCCTTAAAATGCTTAAAGTTCAAAAATAAGCATTGTTACAATAGTGATATTGAAATTATAGATACTTATTTGATATGAATTCTAACAAGCATCTGACTTATTAGATTTCTCGGGGACCACTTCATTTTCTAGGGGTCACGGTATGATTTATAATGATGAAGACGGAGATATAAGAAATCATAATATAGGATATGAGATGAATAAAAACAACAAGGTATAATGGGATCACCATTGTATTATATCATGAACAACTTGCCTTCGTACTTTACATAGTCAAAATTTGACAAGTGTTGTTATTTATACCACACATCCCGTGGCTAGGTTCTAACAAAAGCTATAACTAGAATCTAATCTAGTAGTTCGATGGTACTTTCTTGCTGTCCTTGAGTTCAAAGATTGAATCCAGAAGACTTTCCTTATCTGCTTGGTGATGAACTGATGTCCTCGATGATTTGTCTAGATTAACAATCCTGAAGCGAGCCCGAGGAATCATTTGTTTTGTCCCATATGCTTCCATTGAAGTTTATAATTTGAGTACTAGCCTATTGGAGTTCTGGTTTCCAGATTGTCAAAAGTGTTGTTGTATGATCCACTCGACCATTTCCAAGACTCTATTTCTATCCTCCATAGTGCTCATGCGGTCCAAAGAATAGCTCATCTAGGAGATTAGAATCTCCTTAATTTGTTCCTTCTATACGATCCAAAACATCGTCTTATGAGAACTTCTCCTATCTTAAATGCTTGAGTAGGACAGAATTAGAGAAGGATGATCGTTCACGACCTCTTTCTTAGGTGGCAATAATTACTCAGCGACAAAGAATCTTGAGGATTAAACATTGGTGATAACATTGGAGATGGAGGCACAATAGTTGGTGGTGGAATAGGAACTTGTGGTGGAATAATAGCATCATATGCATGCATGACCTTCATATAGGGGTCATCATGAAAAAGTGAAAAGTTGTTGAAGCTACAGGAACTAAACCAGCTGAATTATTTGAAGATTCAGAAGAAGTATTTCCCTGTGAAGCTGGGAAAATATCCTGGGAAGCCGAAATAAGTCAGGAACGTTAGTAGAAAAAGCATCCACGATATCACAAGTAGGGTGGTTACGGAGAAGACATCGTGCATTTTAACAACCCAGCGTAAATAGACATAAGTAAATATATAATATTATAATAGTTATGTATATTTACAAAATAACTAAAATTCGGGAAATGCAATGCCACAAAGGCAATTCTTGTAAAAAGAATTTATAAGTTTAAGGTTATAAACCTGTTCTCTATAACTGATGGCTCTTGATACCAATCAATAACACCCCTATTTGACAAATAAAGGCAACGGATGCTAATCTGGTGTATTACTCATAGTACAATAGAAGCGCTAATCATAGAAAATGACTCAAAAGAGACGTTTTGGAAAATTTTAGTTATCATTCATTTATACCATCAGAGTTTTACAAAAGAGAGGTCCCAAAATCTAGAAACATAAAGTTTAAATGATAACATTTTAGCCATCTTCAAGTCCGTGCCACTCCGTGCCATAAGTTGCTCAATTTCCTAAGATAAACATGCTAAAAAGATCAACACAATCTTTAGAGTGAAATCCAAAGGTTTTATGATATAACATTTTAATACAAGTTATCATAACAGTGGTTACATTGTTTACACCCATTATAGCATAATTGTAATGCAGATACAATTATCATAGAAAACAATATTATTGCCCTAAGCTCATGACACCGAAGCCTTGAGATAATCAATAATCACAAGTAGTTACCCCAACGAATGCCTTTGCCAAACACCCGTATATATATTCAAATGAGTGCGATGTTTACCAAAAGTAAGGTATAAACAACGGGAGTCAGTTCCTCAAATAGAACTATTCGACAGCATTCGCGCTTACTCCGCAGAGTAATTAACGGTTCATGATAGTGGGGTCTTAATGGAAAAAGTAAGGACTTAGGCAATAATGCATCAGGATATCATACAGTTGGAAAAATACTTGTAGTCATGGTTTATAGCATGTATCCCCCTCGCGGGTTTATGAAACATTTTAAAGATTTGAAATGCGAGGCTATGAACTTACCTTAACAGGGAAATCTGATTGATGGCAAAGGTATATCAAATGAAATGCGTCCGTATGGTAATACGATGTTATCTACCCGGGTGGGAAAGTTCTGTATCAAATGAAATGTAAATAGCCTCGTCACACAACATGAGGTAATATGTCAAGCCTTAGTTTGATTGTTTATGTTTCAAAACTTCATGAAGTTTAACATACATATTACTTTGATTTATTTATGGTAAATATTGTATCACTGTTCGGGCTATCATAATTCAGAGGTCATGTAGTAAACGTTTGTGGAGCTAGGATACTTTAAATCGTAAATCCAGCAAACTCGTCAAAATGTATACTCAAATGAAACCCCTCACATGAAATTCCCTAGTAACGTGATACGATAAGATTTTATGTTTCTTCAAAAGCTAGTCGATGATAAATTACTTTAATTATATAACGTAATTGTTTTATAATGCGTCGATCGTTGATTTATAGCGATAAATGTATCGGGTTTTAATAAAATCGAGTCTTATAATATTAATATATTTTTTTATAATTTATATAAAAATATTATATTTTATATTTTTAAGTTTGCAAAAATGGCAATATATACCCTTGATTTATAAACTTTTACAAATTTAGTCCTTTATATATAAAGTATATATAATTTAATCATTTAACTTTAGAACTTGGCAAAACAGCCCCTGGTAGTTATAACTTTAGGAAAATGACATTTTCAGCCATTCTAGTTATAAATTTCAAAAAGTTACGATATATACCCATATGCATGAAAACATTTGCAAATCAAGTTCAAAATTCATAATTTTGATATTTTTGAAATCCAAAAGAGTTTTGCAGGTCATGGCTTATTAGAATAAGTTAAAATAAGATGTTCTAATGTAACAAAAATTTAGAAAAAGGATTTGTTAGCTAGAAAATCAAAACGGGTCATTTTTAGTGTTTTAATAAAAAAACGCATGGGTTTGAGGATTCAAGGCTTGAACAAGAGTTTATATGTTGGGAAAATAGATTGTAACAGACTTAATACTGGTAGTATAACAGTTAAGTCTGATAGTGATAGTTAGTTCTGTTAGTATTAAGTTAATACTGGAAGTACTAAGTTAAGTCTGGCAGTACTAAGTTAGTACTGGTAGAGTAGCAGTACTAGAGTTAGTACTGGTCATAGTTAATTCTGTTCATAGTTAAGTCTGTTTATGAAACATAATAGTAATAGTTATCTTAGAGATATCTTAGGAGATATCTTAGGAAAGGATATGTATTATCCTTTGACACGGTTTGTAAAGCCCATTAGGGTTTCCTTGGTGTATAAGAGGAACCCTAAGGCACAATGTTATGTACGACGAAAAAAGTGATTGAAATATATAATAGAAGCATAGAGCTTTATAGAAAAATAGTATTATCGTTTCTTCTTTACTCTTGTGTTAAGATTCCGCATTAACACTTGATTTTCATAGTTAGTGTCTCTCATATAGTTAATTTGGATTTATCCAAGTTATCTATCGTCTTACAAAGGCTAGTCAGATCCTAAACCGATGACCTACACCAATTTAGAAGGAACTTTTTGTTCCGATTTCTCAAGGTGGCTAATTGAGATTTACTTCTAGATTTGGTCATGCCAATATCGCGTTTCCCTGAAGCCAGCTAGAAAGTATATTAAATAATTGTCGAATTGCTTAAAATGGATAATAATGGCAAAGTAATATCATTTGGACAAATTATTTTTAATCTTTTTTTTTCTGTATGCCCGAACACTCTGATGAAGCTCAAAGCCTCAAACATTTTTGCCTGATTGGTTTTTATCTATAAGATTTTTTATTATTCTTTTGATCTCTAAAAATTGCATGTAACTAATCGTATGATTTGATTTAACTATTATGTTACTCTTATTTAAATAAAGGCATGAGGTACTCTGTTTTTCACTTATCTAAGAAGTACGAATTTTAAACTTATTCGTTAATGGCTTAAACAAAGAATTTTTGTAACCGTTTCTGACACTTTCTTTAATCTCCCAAAAAAAAATGCATCTACCGAGGCTCGAGT
>BQNB010012563.1:0-40332 GCA_026074375.1 Tanacetum coccineum
GGAATATTAAATAGACGGCGGGTTCGTGTAATTCGTTCATGACTTAGGAAATAATTACGTAGATCATCACAAGTGTGACAAAGCAACAACACTAGGAGAAGCAATCTAGAGAGTAATACATGATTAAATGAATACGAACTTTTTATTATATTGTTATCACCATTAGTGTAGTTTATTATTATTAGTTTATTAGCTAAAACCAAACCAATCCTCTCAATATATGATTTACCTGTTTTCTATAAAATATAAAAATACAAAAATAAGCTTCTCTCAACCCCTAGAATTCTGTTAGACAGTGATTAAGCCTTTCCAACCTATTCCCCTAAAGAACGATAACAACCCCCGAGTCTTGCTTATACTACTACTACAACGGTTAGGTACTCTGCCTAGGGAGTTGTAAAACTTCTTGTAGAAGTCCCTTACGACAACCGTGTCACACCCCACCAAGGCGAAACCGCGAGGTGTAACATATTAATAAACATCACAAAAGATGATAGATAAAACATCATACATGAACTTAAACAAAAGAAAGTTATCCGAATTACAACATTACAAAGTACAAGTTTAAAAGTACATGAAACATCATAAGTTGTTTCTATCCGAACATGGATATTCAAAAGACATGATTCTTGCAATTATGTAGATGTCTTGACAATAACTGAAAAACAATGTAGATGTCAACTATCGAAATAGTTGGTGAGCTCACAAGATTTTATACATAAAATGTAGTTTTAAATAAAGAGTAGATGTCCGATAAAAGTTTGCCAACCCAATGGCAAGTTATGAAAAACAGTTGCCCAAACCAAAATCAATTTCAAATAAGTTGAGAGTCCAAAACAAATCAATGTATATGTATGCTATGGTGATTATGCAAGGCACTAATTAAACGTATTCAGCCTAACCGTTCCAACATCCAATCAAGTTCTAGTTGTATAGTGTGGCACAAACACTTAGTACTATGCACCCTTGTGCGAGGAGTGAGGAGGGGCTAATCTCCTAATAGCGCTATCCATAAGTACTAACGTCTCAATCCCGTTGAGGGGGAAAGTGAGTTAAAAGTAGTAGCGGGTTCCAAGCATACAACAACGTACATATTAAGTTCAAGTTCAAGTTCAACACGATTCCAAAACAAGTTCAACACGTTCCACCAGTTTGCAAAGTTCAAAACCAAGTTCAGTAAGTTCAAGTATGCTCGAATGTTTATAAAACATAAAAGTATGAGCATAGAAATTTAATAAAAACACATCATGCTTTCCACCCCAAAACAATTAAAATATGCAAAAAGAGGGGGATGTGAGAAACTCACCTCAAAAGTTAGGTCAATCGTTGACTTTACAGCAGATCACAACAAGTAGGCAACCCAAACGAACGCGCACCCTTCTACCCGAGACCTAAGGTAAATACATATACCTAATTAGATCCTAATTGATATGCTCGAATGTTATAATTGCTTATTGTATAAGTTTTATGTTCACATTTTATGACCAAAGTTTGCTTGTTAATGTTTCTTAGAAAATCACAAATTTACCCGGTTTCACGTTGTTTCAAAAGGTTGATTGACTAAATAAAAGTCATTTATTGTTTTAGCCCTTTTAATACATAATATTACCAGGTGTTTAGTGTGTCTCATAGCAATAGAAACAATTTTTATAATGCTTAGCCCACTCAAATTGACCAAACTTCCAAAACTACTCCAATTCAGCCCACTTTTTGCATTTTAATAACCTGAGCACTTTTTAATCACAATTATGCCTTGGACTTCTGGAAACATTTTATTAACATATTAAACTAATTGTGAACCGAATTTTAGCCATGAAAGTGTTCCCAATATTGATTTGTGGTCCAAACAAGTTAGATAAAAATTTTAGTCCAAAACAGTCCCAATGAGTACTCTACATGATTCAATGTCAAATATGTCCAAAAAGATTCATATTTCTAAATTTTCTCTGGGATTTCAAAGCCAACATTCATATACAAGATTTAGTGGTGTTGTGGGTCCCTCTTATGCAAGTATGACAACTTTATGGTGACTTAAAGTGGATAAAAGTTTTGGATCAGCATGCATTTTCAGTCTTTATTCCTTACAATATCCCATGTTTTGCCCATATTATTAATTCTAATCACTAATGGCCAATCATATCAAGATAATACATAAATATACTGAACTTTCAGAGGTGGTTTGAAAAGAAAAGATTAATTTATAAAGATTTTATGGGGCTTGCAAAACTGAAAGTCAAATCTGCCAATTTTGTTAACTTTCTGCACACCAATCTTGCATAATTTTTTCAAAAATACTATGTGCCTTTACAGGTTTTTGACAAAACTAAAATGTTGTAGAGGACTCATTGAAGTTAATTTACAAAAAAAAAGTAGCCATAACTCGAAAAATTGAGTGAGTTACACCTATTTTAGTGAAGAACAATTTTTCAATCAGCCCACTATGTTCATTTTACTCTAACTTTGCATGCATTTATCAAACCATTTTAACTCAAAAACGACCACACCAAGTGTTGGTACCCTTTTTAACATCATTTTAGTGCTGGAAAAATCTCTTAGATTAAAGATTTATTGTTATTTAATTTGACAAAAAGCTTATGCAAGATTCAAGTGCAAGAATGAAAGAAATAGCTCTCTTGGTGCAAGAACAACACAAGTTATCTTGCACCAACGTTTGTACCTTGATTAGTGAATGATGAGAGTGATGATTAGGTGCTGAGATGATTTAGTATCTTGGTAGAACCCTTATATGACCTCTTGATTCAAGATTCTTAACCCAATCTATCTAGATACCCCTTAAACATTGTTGTTCTTGATTCAAACCCTTAAAAATCTTGATTGTTTCTTATGTTTTCTCCTTGTGGTTGGTGTTTTTAGAGAGAGAAGAGAGGGAGTATGATCTGAGATTTAGTGATAGAAATGAGGTAGAGAGTGGTTTTGCATGTTAAGAATGAGGTGGTTGTAAGAGTTAGTGGTTTTGGATATGAAAAGAAGTGAGATGGGATGGGTAGTAAGATAGAAAAGCAATAAGCAAGGTTTTAAGTGGTTACTTGGGGTGGTGTCTCACATGGAGCTGAACTTATCTTCATATTGTATGCATAATTTATTAAGTATTTGGTAGTGTAAGTGTTAAATAAAAGGTGTAGGCTAAATTGCAAAATTTGTGCACATTCGGTAAATACGTAAAAAGCCGTAAAAACGTAAATTTTGAGATAGTTTGTGATTTTATTAATTTATGTTTTCCCATGTGTTTTGACATTATTATAATGTTGTTTGAGCATATCATTGGTCGTTAGGACCGTTAACTAGGATCGTTAGGTCAAAGGTGCGTTCGCGTAACTAGGGTTCCTAATAAAACAAGCGTTAAACGCTAAAAATAGTATGGCCACATAAAAGCGACTCCACAAATAATTAAAAGAGTCAATTAACATACGTTTGCTTTCGGTTACTGACCTCAAAATTGACGGATGTCACAGTTTTCCCCTGTTAAAGGGAATTTCGTCCCGAAATTTCAGTTGCTCGTCCTAAGCCGTAGCTCGCGAATAGTTGCGGATACTTGCGCTTCATCTCGTCTTCTCGTTCCCAAGTAAATTCTGGTCCTCGTCGGGAATTCCAACGAACTTTTACAATAGGAATCCGTCTCTTTTTCAGCTTCTTGACCTCACGGTCCATGATTTCCATAGGTTCTTCAACAAAATGCAGTTTGTCGTTGATCTTGACTTCTTCTAACGGTACGTGCAAAGTTACGTCAGCTAGGCATTTCTTCAAGTTTGACACGTGAAACGTGTCATGAACTCCCACAAGTTCTTGTGGTAAGCGCAACCGATAAGCTACTGACCGATCGTTCGAACAATCTAGAACGTACCACTGGTTATCTTGTGAAAGGCTTGGCTTCTCTTACCAAAATGTACCACGCCTTTCCTAGGCGATACCTTGAGTAGTACTTTGTCACCGACACTAAACTCTAATGACTTTCGACGATTGTCGGCATAGCTTTTCTGGCGATCTCGTGTGGCTTTTAATCTTTCTTTGATTTGCACAATCTTATCAGTAGTCTCCTGGGACATATCCGGTCCAAATAACTTGCTTTCTCCCTACCTTGCCCAAGCTTTGGGTTTGTTTCTCTTGTTCGACATTTCCTTCCATACAATGCTTCAAATGGGGCACACTTCACGCTCGTGTGGTAGCTGTTGTTGTATGAAAATTCTACTAATGGTAGGTGCGTATCCCAATTGCCGCCAAAATCAATTACGCAAGCTCTAAGCATATCTTCTAGCGTTTGAATAGTACGCTCACTTTGGCCATCGATTTCGGGATGGTAGGCTGTACTTAAATCCAGTCTCGTTCCTAATGCTTTCTGTAGTGATTGCCAAAATCTTGATGTGAAATAACTGTCACGATCGGATATGATTGACACAGGTACACCGTGTCTTGCTACGATCTCGTTGATGTATAGTCTTGCTAGTCTCTCTATCTTTTAGTCTTCACGGATAGCTAAGAAATGTGCCGATTTAGTCAGTCGATCGACAATGACCCAAATCGAGTCGTGTCCACTACTGGTTCTCGGTAACTTGCTTATGAAGTCCATTGTGATATTCTCCCATTTCCATTCGGGAATTTCTGGCTGTTGAAGTAATCCCGAGGGTTTCTGGTGTTCTGCTTTGACTTTAGAGCAAGTCAAGCACTTGCTAACATACGTAGCAATGTCTTTCTTCATTCCGGGCCACCAATATAAGCCTCGAAGATCATAGTACATCTTGTTTGCTCTAGGATGTACGGAATACCTTGTAGTATGGGCTTCAATCATTATCAAAATTCTCAAAATTTCCATAGGCTGGTACCCAAATTCGCTCAGCAAGATATAATCCACCATCTTCTTTTCTCTCAAGTTGTTTGTCCAATCCTTTCAACATTTCTGCTGGAGCGTTGACGCTTTTGGAAGCTTCGCTTTGAGCTTCCAGTATCTTAGCCTTAATGCTAGAGTGAATTGTCATGCTCATAGCTCGAGCTCGTCTTGGTTTCAACCATTCCTTCCTGCTCAATGCATCAGCTACTACGTTCGCTTTACCTGGGTGGTAGCGAATCTCGCAGTCATAATCGCTAAAAAGTTCTATCCATCGTCTCTGGCGCATATTTAATTCCTTCTGATCAAAAATGTGCTGAAGACTCTTATGATCGGTGTAGATCACGCTCCTGGTTTCATACAAATAGTGTCTCCAGGTTTTGAGAGCAAATACTACGGCGCCCAACTCTAAATCATGAGTGGTGTAGTTCTTCTCATGGATTTTGAGTTGTCTGGATGCGTATGCAATTACCTTGTTCCTCTATCAGAACGCAACCAAAACCTTGATTCGAGGCGTCACAGTAAACTACAAAATCATCGGTGCCCTCAGGAAGTGCCAGAATAGGAGCATCACACAACATGTTCTTCAATGTCTGAAAGGCATTCTCCTGCTCATCTCCCCAATCAAACGTTTTGTTTTTCTGAGTCAACAAAGTGAGAGGCTTTGCAATCTTTGAGAAATTTGCGATAAATCATCTATAGTATCCCGCCAATCCTAAGAATGAACGGATTTCGGTTGAGGTCTTCAGGGGCTTCCAATTTTTCACTGCTTCAATTTTGCTAGGATCCACATGTATACCTTCATTGTTCACAACATGGCCGAGAAAATGAACCTCTTGTAGCCAGAATTCGCACTTTGAAAATTTCCTGAATAATTTCTCTTTTTCAAGCAACTCCAATATCAATTTTAGGTAAACTCCATGCTCGTCCTTGGACTTTGAATAAATTAAGATGTCATCAATAAAGACAATGACAAACTTGTTAAGATACGGACTACATACGCGGTTCATAAGGTCCATGAATACCGCGGGAGCATTAGTCTGACCGAAGGGCATGACCGTGAATTTAAAATGTCCGTATCTCGTCCTGAATGCAGTTTTGGGAATATCTTCTTCGCGTACTCTCAACTGATGATAGCCAAATCGAAGATCTATTTTTGAAAAATATCGTGACCCTTGTAACTGATCAAACAAGTCATCAATCCTAGGAAGAGGGTAGCGGTTCTTGACAGTTAGCTTGTTCAGCTCTCGATAGTCTATACACATGCGGAACGAACCATCCTTCTTTTTCACGAACAACACTGGGGCACCCCAAGGTGAAGAGCTAGGTCGTATGAAACCTTTTTCTTGGAGCTCTTTAAGTTAGTTGGACAGTTCTTGCATTTTCTGTAGGTGCTAAACGATAAGGTGATTTTGCAACATGCATAGCTCCAGGAATAAGATCTATGCAAAACTACACTTCACGAGATGGGGGTAAACCAGTTAAATATTCCGGGAACACACCAGGGAATTCACGTACAACAAGGATGTCTTCAAGTTTTGGCTCGTTCACTTTCATGGTCTTCAACTGTTTCAGGTTTCCTTCGGGACGCTCTCCATGAACTTCTAAAATATCCCCGTTAGATAATGGAATTTGAACAATTTTCTCATAGCAAACTATTTTAGCTCTCAGCTTTGACAACCAATCCATTCCTACGACCACGTCGAAACTACCATATCCAAAGGGAATTAAATCGATGATAAATGTATGACCATCTAGCTCAAGTCTACAACCTCGAATAATCTTATTTGCTTCTACTATAACGCCGCTAGCTATTTCAATCTCATAACCGGGGCTGACGACACTAGGTTTCATGTTAATCAATGGCAAGAATTTGGTAGATATAAAGCTATAATCAGCACCAGAATCAAACAAAACTGTAGCGAAATGATCATTTAGAGAGAATGTACCCGTCACGACGTTCGGGTCTTGTGGGGCTTCAGCAACACCTAAGCCAAAAGCTCTCCCCTGTGCTCGATTCCTATTATTTCCTTGGTTGTTATTTCCTTCAATTGCTAACACAGGGTTTGGGCGGTTTCCTCCTGAGGTAGTGGCTCGATTCATCCTTGGGCAATTCCTCCTAAAGTGGTTAGGATCTCCACACTCAAAACAAGTTGGCCTTGGTCTTTCATTAGCAACTCTACCCGTGCAGTATCGGGTAAAGTGACCCACTTGGTTACATCGACGACACACAGGGCAGTTACCAGAATGGTGGAAATTGCATTTTGCACACTTCGGATGTTGACCAGCATATTGACGTTGTCCTTGACCTTGCTCCGGAACAGTCAGAGCAAAGTTCCCTCCAGTTCTTTGTCTTTTGTTCCTTTCATCCCTTCCTCGGTTCCTGTTCTGGTCATTCGACCTCCTTTTGTTTCCAGCATTTTCCTTCTTTTTGAAAAGTCCATCTTTAATACCATCGGTGGTCAGGCGATTGGCCATACTCACAGCACCCTGGATTGTAGCAGGTTCGGATGAAGTGACATGTGGCTTGATCTCAGGAGCTAAACCTCGAATGTAGCGATTGACACGTTGGCTCTCAGGGGTAACCATGTGTGGCACCAACCTTGCCAACTCGTGAAATCTAGCCGTATACCCATCAATATCTGACCCAACCATCTTGTGGTTCCAAAATTCTGATTCCAACTTCTGAATTTCATCATCAGGGCAATATTCTTTCATCAGTAACTTTTTAAAATCTTCCCAAGGTTGGGCTATAGCAGCGGCCCGTCCTCGGGTTTGAACAAGGGTGTTCCACCAAGTTAAGGCGCGGCCTTGCAGCATACTAGCAGCGAATTCAACTTGGCTCTCTGCGGGGCACTTAGTGATATGAAGTACAGACTCAGTGCTTTCAAACCAGGTTAGTAAACCAACTGCACCTTCTGTGCCAAAAAATTCCTTGGCACCAGAAGCCCTGAATGTTTTGATATTGCAGCTTGGAGTGGCCTCTCTTTGATTTGTTCGGTTTCCTCTGAGGGCTTGAACAAGTTGAGTTAGCAGATTCGGCAATGCGGCGTTAAGTTGTCGGGTTACTTCATCTGCTGTTTCGTTTGGAGGGTTGGTGTTGTCGGCAGTGTTGCTACGTGTGTTTCTTCCCGCCATAATTCTACAATTTAACACAAAATTTCACTTTGTCAGAAACTTGACAAACCGTACCTTCAAACAGTTCATATATATTCACAGAAATATAATAAAGAGTGAACATGTTTTTTTTGTTTTTTTTTAAAAAAATTCACCACAGTTAGGGTTGAATATATCACCTTTGAATGAAGTGTTTAAATGAATAATCAAGCATAGATAGATGTACCATACCAATGTAAGTCAATCATGTTTAGTATTTAACCAAAATTTAGTGGTATACATATTTAGGTGACAAGCAAGTTTTATATATAAGAATATTTATATTTTCTCTCACAATTAAATAGTATTAAATAAACATGGTTTTCAGATTTTTTTTTCTAAAAATATATATGTTAAATTGGTTGCCAATAAAATTGATTAATAGATAATTATTTAAATTAAGCATTGTAAAAGTTTACCATTTTGTTTGTTATATAAGTAAAATTTGAGTAATCAGTTAACATTTTACAAAAATATTTTCAAAAGATAATGATAGCATTATAAATCAAAATTTGACACTTGATCTACACAACTGATTCCAAAAATTCATTGTATCATAATAGAGAAACATTTGGTAATCTGAAAGAGCGTGAAATTAACCGTGCGGGCAAACTACACTAGTACACCCTCATTGGTGTATCTGCCAACAACTAATCCGAAAAGGGGTTTGGTAGGATAGGGATAAACGCCCGCATTTCTGCTTTCAACCCTAATTTCTCTATAGTAGCGTTGTATCCATGTCGAAATAAAACAGGGACGTGACCAAAATATGGGTCGACGTAGCTCTAATAGCGAAGAACGAATGTCTCTACATGTCGTGCATACGTAGATCACCTGTTGCTCGCCTCGTACTCTGACTCGGAATCTATCAACGAGTCCTCCTCAAGGCCTTATGCAGGGTAAGGGTACGAAAAGTATTTAGGTGTACGTTGCGACTCAATCGCAAAATCATTTGCGTGCGAAGACGATCTATGGGACATATTGTGACTATAATGGTGTTCTTAATAACAAGGTGCCTACGGGCAGTGTGACACTATAATGACAGTAACCGATGTGAAAGCAAACTCAGGGTATCAATAAATCAATCAGAGACAAGCATGATGTATTTAAGCACAAATAGTGGACATCTAGAAGTATGCAGTATACGGTGCACATAATTCCTAGTATGCTTTTCAGTGACTAAAGTGGAAGGTCGGTTTTTAAACTCGTTTAAAATAATGACTATACCCAGTGTTGCATGATACTCCCTAAATTAGACATAGTTGATCAAGTTATGTCTAATTTAGGTCTAATGATGCAACCACTCGGACTAGTCGACTCGTTTCATGTTCGGTGTTTTTAGAAAAAGAAAATCATTTTGGTTATAGTTCGGATTTTTATTTTTGAAAATAAAACCGGCGTTCTCTATAACCTTAGGCTCTGATTACCAATCTGTCACACCCCACCAAGGCGGAACCGCGAGGAGTAACATATTAATAAACATCACACAAGATGATAGATAAAACACCATACATGATTTTAAACAAAAGAAAGTTATCCGAATTACAACATCACAAAGTACAAGTTTAAAAGTACATGAAACATCATAAGTTGTTTCTATCCGAACATGGATATTCAAAAAACATGGTTCTTGTAATTATGTAGATGTCTTGACAATAACTGAAAAACACGGCTCTAAGTTTCCACCTTGGGAACGTCACCTGAAAAGCATGATAAAACGGTCAACTATCGAAATAGTTGGTGAGCTCACAAGATTTTATACACAAAATGTAGTTTTAAATAAAGAGTAGATGTCTGATAAAAGTTTGTCAACCCAATGGCAAGTTATCAAAAACAGTTGCCCAAACCAAAAATCAATTCTAAATAAGTTGAGAGTCCAAAACAAATCAATGTATATGTATGCTATAGTGATTATGCGAGGCACTACTTAAACGTATTCAGCCTAACCGTTCTAATATCCAATCAAGTTCTAGTTGTATAGTGTGGCACAAACACTTAGTACTATGCACCCTTGTGCGGGGAGTGAGGAGGGGCTAATCTCCTAATAGCGTTATCCATAAGTACTAACGTCTCAATCCCGTTGAGAGGGAAAGTGAGTTAAAAGTAGTGGCAGGTTCCAAGCATACAACAACATACATAATAAGTTCAAGTTCAAGTTCAAGTTCAAGTTCAACACGATTTCGAAACAAGTTCAACACGTTCCAAAAGTTTGCAAAGTTCAAAAACCAAGTTCAATAAGTTCAAGTATGCTCGAAGGTTTATAAAACATAAAAGTACGAGCATAGAAAATTTAATAAAAATACATCATGCTTTCCACCCTAAAACAGTTAAAATATGCAAAAAGAGGGGGATGTGAGAAACTCACCAAGTGGAGATACCAAGATGAAAGTAACGAAGAAAAGCGGAGATGACAAAATCTCAACCGCGACCTATTAATAAAAATAATATATTATTAATATTCAATTATGTAAAATATGCAACTCATTGTAATTATGTTATATGCATGTCGATTCGTACATTAGGAATCCATGAGACTACACTTCGCTTTTTATTTCCATTGGTTATCCATTTTTAGAAAATTGCGCCGTTTTACTAGCAACTAGTTATCGCTTAACGACTTGCCAAACGACCTCAAAACTTGCTTATACTCTATCTCCAGGTTCCTATGTATATTTACTTACTACTATGTTTGCCCCAAGGATTCTAAGTAAGTTTTACCTTTCGTAAATACTAGCACACTATAACTAGTATAAAACAGGCCTGCAGAAAGTTATCAAAAGTTTGGAAACAACAGGCACCCTTAAAGATTTTATAAAAGTCTGAAAAACATACAGGAGGTCACACACATCATGTACAATCTCCAGTTTAAATTTCGTCAAAAAATATTAAGTTTTGACTCGCCTGCTCACAGCATCTTTACAATCGCATTTCTGGACAGCCTACACAGTTTTAACACTTAGTCTTGTACAAAGGTTTTGACTAACTTTTACATCTTAAAAATCGACGAGGCCTAGTTCGTTTGAAAGTAGACTCGAAGTAGATAACTTTAGGGTCCTGAAAACCTAAAAAATCTTTAGGCATGACCAATATTATAACATATCAAAGTTGACCCAAATTCACATATAAAAGCTGCAATTTTCTGAAAATTGCCAAAACCATTTCCTAACTAGAATCGGCCATAACCTTTTCTTTTTTAAGAGTTAATTTATACCAAAAACGATCATTGGAACAACCTCTACCATTCTAGACACTAAAATCTTGGTTCTCAACACACTAAACCCGCTGATTTTTAGTCAAAACTTTCTGCCCTAATTAAGGGTTATAAAACCCTTTCAATACATTATTATTTTGCACCAATTTCATATCTCACAATCTCAAACTAACCTATACTTTCATCTAAACCTAATTAACCATCCTCAATCATCACATGCATCCTAATCAATGGATTCCCAATTCACAAAAATCAACATGCATGTATATAATTCTTTATAACTTTGAAAATTAAATAAAAAGGAAGAAAAATGGCTTACAATGTAATCATAATAGAAGGAGAATCAAAAATAATAAACCCTTGGGGTTTATAGGTTCGGCCGAACCAAAAAGAAGCAAGAAAAACTCGAAAATTCCAACTTTTCTTCACCCAAATCTTGAATATTATCTTCTTGATTATCCCTTGCTACTATTTAACACTCTAATTCCATTAAATCCCTAAAATCATAAATCTTTAAAATTTTAGAGATTTACAAAAATTGCTTGCATGTTGAATCTTTTTGCAGGGAAAGACTAAGGTTAATTATTGGAGTAATTTGGTGTATAAAGGAAAGATTTTAGTTGAGTTTTGATGGTTGAATTAGTGTTCTTTTGGTGTTCTTGCTCGACTGAAGGGAGAAAAGAAGAACATGTAGGAAAATTTTAGTCGTTGTATAAAAAGGAGTGTGTGTGTGTTTAACTGGCTTATATAACAAAAGAAAAAGGGGTGTTGGTTCGGTTATATAAAAAGAAAATGGATTGGGCTTGGGTTTGTAAATAAATATAAGGGTTATAAAGATAAATGTGGGCTTGTTATTATAAAAAAAATATGAGTTATAGTCTGGGCTTGTGGTTTCCAAAAAATCAAAAGAAAAGGGGAAGGGGCTTCGGCCTAATTTTTGTTAAACGCTACATCATTTAAATCTTGATCCTAAAATTTTAAACCCGACTCGCTAATTTTTATAAAAACAAAACGTTAAATTCGGTTCGGCCTGACACGAATAAAAAGCGAAAAAGAATTAAAATAAATTAAATGAGCTCTCATGGCTAAATATGACATTTGTTGATTTCTCGATCGATAAAACGGATAAATATTCAAAGCCTGACTCGCGAATATTTAAAACGACGATTTTCACTAAATTGACTAACAAAAATAAAATAAATTCTATAAATTTAAAAGAAAATAGAATTTATAGGCTCCGAATAAATAGCGACGAGAAATATGAGTTGCATCAAAATCAAACGTTAATTGCTAAGAGAAATGTAACCATATAAAAGTGACTCCATAAATAATTAAGAAAGTCGAATATGATACGTTTGCTTTCGGTTACTGACCTAAAAATTGACGGATGTCACAGTTTTCCCCTGTTAAAGGGAATTTCATCCTGAAATTTCAGTTGATCGTGATAAGTTGCAGCGCGCGAACCGTTGCGGATACTTGCGCTTCATCTCGTCTTCTCGTTCCCATGTAAATTCTGGTCCTCTCCGGAAATTCCAACGAACTTTTACAATAGGAATCCGTCTCTTTTCAGCTTCTTGACTTCCCAATCCATAATTTCCATAGGTTCTTCAACAAAATGCAGTTTGTCATCGATCTTGACTTCTTCTAACGATACGTGCAAAGTTACGTCAGCTAGGCATTTCTTTAAGTTTGACACGTGAAACGTGTAATGAACTCCCACAAGTTCTTATGGTAAGCGCAACCGATAAGCTACTGGACCGACTCGTTTGACAATCTCAAACGGTCTCACGTATCTTGGTGAAAGCTTGATTCTCTTACCAAAACGTACCACGCCTTTACTAGGCGACACCTTGAGTAGTACCTTATCACCGACACTAAACTCTAACGGTTTCGCCGATTGTCGGAATAACTCTTTTGGCGATCTCGTGCGGTCTTCAATCTTTCCTTAATTTGGACAAACTTGTTAGTGGTCTCTTGGATGATTTCCGGTCCAAATAACTTACTTTCTCCTACCTCTGCCCAAGCTATGGGTGTTCGACATTTTCTTCCATACAATGCTTCAAATGGGGCACACTTCACGCTCGAGTGGTAGCTGTTGTTGTATGAAAATTTTACTAACGGTAGGTGAGTATCCCAATTGCCACCAAAACCAATTGCGCAAGCTCTAAGCATTTCCATTCGGGAATTTCTGGCTGTTGAAGTAATCCCGAGGGTTTCTGGTGTTCTGCTTTGACTTTAGAGCAAGTCAAGCACTTGCTAACATACGTAGCAATGTCCTTCTTCATTCCGGGCCACCAGTATAAGCTTCAAAGATCATAGTACATCTTGTCTGCTCCAGGATGTACGAAATACCTTGTAGTATGGGCTTCATTCATTATCAAAGTTCTTAAATTTACATAGACTGGTACCCAAATTCGTTCAGCAAGATATAATCCACCATCTTCTTTTCTCTCAAGCTGTTTGTCCAATCCCTTCAATGTTTCCGCCGGAGTGTTGACGCCTTTAGAAGCTTCGCTTTGAGCTTCCACTATCCTAGCCTTAATGCTAGAGTGAATTGTATTGCTCATAGCTCGAGCTCGTCTTGGTTTCAACCGTTCCTTCCTGCTCAATGCATCAGTTACTACGTTCGCTTTACCTGGGTGGTAGCGAATCTCGCAGTCATAATCGCTGAAAAGTTATATCCATCATCTCTGGCGCATATTTAATTCCTTCTGATCAAAAATGTGCTGAAGACTCTTATGATCGGTGTAGATCACGCTCCTGGTTCCATACAAATAGTGTCTCTAGGTTTTGAGAGCAAATACCATGGCGCCCAACTCTAAATCATGAGTGGTGTAGTTCTTCTCATAGATTTTGAGTTGTCTGGATGCATATGTAATTACCTTGTTCCTCTGCATCAGAACGCAATCAAAACCTTGATTCGAGGGGTCACAGTAAACTACAAAATCATCGGTGCCCTCAGGAAGTGCCAGAATAGGAGCATCACACAACATGTCCTTCAATGTCTAAAAGGCATTCTCCTGCTCATCACCCCAATTAAACTTTTTGTTTTTCTGAGTCAACAAAGTGAGAGGCTTTGCAATCTTTGAGAAATTTATGATAAATCGCCTATAGTATCCCGCCAATCCTAAGAATGAACGGATCTCGGTTGGGGTCTTCGAGGGCTTCTAATTTTTCACTGCTTCAATTTTGCTAGGATCCACATGTATTCCTTCATTGTTCATGACATGGCCGAGAAAATGAACCTCTTGTAGCCAGAATTCGCACTTTGAAAATTTCCTAAACAATTTCTCTTTTTCAAGCAACTCTAACATCAATTTTAGGTGAACTCCATGCTTCTCCTTGGACTTTGAATAAATTAAGATGTCGTCGATAAAGACGATGACAAACTTGTCAAGGTAGTCAGACCGAAAGGCATAACCGCGAATTCAAAATGTCCGTATCTCGTCCTGAATGCAGTTTTGGGAATATCTTCTTCGCGTACTCTCAACTGATGGTAGCCAGATCGAAGATCTATTTTTGAAAAATACCGTGACCCTTGCAACTGATCGAAAAAGTCATCAATCCTAGGAAGTGGGTAGCGGTTCTTGACAGTTAGCTTGTTCAGCTCTCGATAGTCTATAAACATGCGGAACGAACCATCCTTCTTTTTCATGAACAACACTAGGGCTCCCCAAGGTGAAGAGCTAGGTCGTATGAAACCTTTTTCTTGAAGCTCTTTAAGTTGGTTGGATAGTTCTTGCATTTCCGTAGGTGCTAAACAATAAGGTGATTTTGCAACAGGCATAACTCCAGGAATAAGATCTTTGCAAAACTCCACTTCACGAGATGGGGGTAAACCCGTTAAATCTTCCAGGAACACACTAGGGAATTCTCGTACAACAGGGATGTCTTCAAGTTTCGGCTCGTTCACTTTCATGGTCTTTAACTATTTCAGGTTTCCTTCAGGACGTTCTCCATGAACTTCTAAAATATCCTCGTTAGACAATGGAATTTAAACAATTTTCTCATAGCAAACTATCTTAGCTCTCAGCTTTGACAACCAATCCATTCCTACGACCACGTCAAAACTACCATATCCAAAGGGAATTAAATCGATGATAAATGTATGATCATCTAGCTCAAGTCTACAACCTCGAATAATCTTATTTGCTTCTACTATAACATCGCTAGCTATTTCAATCTCATAACCGGGGCTGACGACATTAGGTTTCATGTTAATCAATGGCAAGAATTTGGTAGATATAAAGCTGTAATAAGCACCAGAATCAAACAAAACTGTAGCAAAATGATCATTTAGATAGAATGTGCCCATCACGACGTTCGGGTCTTGTGGGGCTTCAGCAACACCTAATCCAAAAGCTCTCCCCTGTGCTCGATTTCTATTGTTTCCTTGGTTGTTATTTCCTTCAATTGCTAACACAGGGTTTGGGCGATTTCCTCCTAAGGTAGTGGCTCGATGAATCCTTGGGCAGCTCCTCCTAAAGTGGTTAGGATCTCCACACTCAAAACAAGTTGTCATTGGTCTTTCATTAACAGCTATACCCGTACAGTATCGGGTAAAGTGACCCACTTGGTTACATTGATGACACACAGGACAATTACCAGAATGATGGAAGTTGCATTTTACACACTTCGGATGTTGACCAGCATACTGATGTTGTCCTTAACCGTGCTCCGGAACAGTCAGAGCAAAGTTCCCTCCAGTTCTTTGTCTCTTGTTCCTATCATCCCTTCCTCGATTCCTGTTCTGATCATTCGACCTTCTTTTGTTTCCAGCATTTTCCTTCTTTTTGAAAAGCCCATCTTTAATACCATTGGTGGTCAGGCGGTTGGCCATACTCATAGCACCCTGAATTATAGCAGGTTCGGATGAAGTGACATGTGGCATGATCTCAGGAGCTAAATCTCGAATGTAGCGATTGACACGTTGGCTCTCAGGGGTAACCATGTATGGCACCAACCTTGCCAACTCGTGAAATCTAGCCGTATACCCATCAATATCTGACCCAACCATCTTGTGGTTCCAAAATTCTAATTCCAACTTCTGAATTTCATCATCAGGGCAATATTCATTCATCAGTAACTTTTTAAAATCTTCTTAAGGTTGGGCTATAGCAGCGGCCCGTCCTCGGGTTTGAACAAGGGTGTACTACCAAGTTAAGGCGCGACCTTGCAGCATACTAGCAGTGAATTCAACTTGGCTCTTTGCGGGGCACTTAGTGATATGAAGCACAGACTCAGTGCTTTCAAACCAGGTTAGTAAAACAACTGCACCTTCCGTGCCAAAAAATTCCTTGGCACCAGAAGCCTTGAATGTTTTGATATTGCAGCTTGGAGTGGCCTCTCTTTGATTTGTTTGGTTTCCTCCGAGGGATTGAACAAGTTAAGTTAGCAGATTTGGCAATGCGACGTTAAGTTGTCGGGTTACTTCATCTGCTGTTTCATTAGGAGGATTAGTGTTGTCGGCAGAGCTGCTACGTGTTTAGGGTTGAATATAGCACCTATGAATGAAGTGTTTAAATGAATAATCAAGCATAGATAGATGTACCATACCAATGTAAGTCAATCATTTTTAGTATTTAACCAAAATTTAGTGGTATACATATTTAGGTGACAAGCAAATTTTATATAAGAAATATAGGTATTTTACCACAAAATTTAATGATATTAAATAAACATGGTTTGAAATTTTTATAAAACATATATTAAATTGGTTGCCAAGAAAATTAATTAATAGATAATTATTTAAATTAAGCATTGTAAAAGTTTACTATTTTGTTTGCTATATAAGTAAAATTTAAGTAATCAGATTACATTTTACAAAAATCTTTTCAAAGGATAATGATATATTCAATATGATTTCAAGAATTTATCCAAGATGTTTCTCGTGAATAAGCGCACCCGGTCGAAAAGCAATTCGGATATCTATATGAATAGCTTAAAAGGAGTTAAATAAAGAAAGTAACGCGCACGAGTAATAAAACGACAATTGTAAAAATCTCATTGGATAAAACACTTATGTAACCCCAAACAATCGTACCGCGAAGGTACGCACAACCGATAAAAATAAGTCGGGTAAAATATTCGGTTCGAATCGAACGAGCATGTGTAATTGGTCATTACACACAGGAACGAATTAGCAATAACGCTCAGAAAAGTGAGCATAGAACAGAATTCGGACACTATTTCGTGTATGGATTAAAATAATGTCAAGTCTACTTATCATATATAAAATTTATGCAACATACGAATGAACGCAATGCATTAAAATGAATATGATCATTTTGATAATGATTTATTTAAACATGTAAATAAATGCAATAGAAGACTTTAATATAAAGTTTAACAATCGATGTATATTTCGATATGAATCATAGTATTTATTTAATAAATACTTAGCAATAATGCACCCGCAATGTAACAATCGATGTATATTTCGATATGAATCATAGTATTCATTTAATAAATACTTAACAATAATGCACCCGCAGTGTATAAACACTAAAAATGGTAATCACAAGAAAGACTTGAGCAGGAATCACGAAGAGTCTTTGCGCGCGAAAATAAGAAAAGAAAGTTATAGTTTAGGTTTTTGAAATTGACCTAGTTCTCTATAACTTATGGCTCTGGATACCAATCTTTAACACCCCCAAATTTACACGCAGCGGAACCAACTATTTGGGTGTTAAGTAATGGTACAACAGTCACAAAATATAAAGAACGACTCGAAAAGAGACGTTTTTTTGGATACATTCTTTTACATTTCCATTCCATTGTTTCAGAGTTTAAAGGCGTAGTCCATAGCATCGTTACCCAAAAATTTTTACAAGTATGGCATAAACAAACTAAAACAAGGTTTTTCATTAAAGAATGGATTCTTAAAAAGATGAAAAAAGTTTAGCGAAGCTTCCTGTGTGCTCCAAGTCCTTTAACTAGATTATCACCGAGATTAAAACATGCTAAAAAGTCAACGAAACGTTGAGTGAATTCATAGAGTTTATATGAAATAAAGAGTGAACACAAGTATTTTTAATCATCGAAAACTTGTGGATCAAACAAGTTATAATCACTAATGCATCAAGCTCATACCACTGAAACGTTAACCAACATATTATAAAAATGTATCATTTGCCCCACAACTAGGTATATTGCAATAAACCTAAAGAAATTCTTCAATTACAAATGTCCTTTAGGGGTGCTGATCGGCCATGGATGTCACAAACTTAGACAGGGCTTAGTCACGGCCCAATTGATCTACTTAATGTCTAGGCGCTACCCAAATAGGTAATTAACAGTGCATGAAATTAGGGGCCTTTTTGCAATAGGTACTTATGCAATTAGTTCACAATCGGGTCCAGCATACCGAAAATCACTTGAGTTCGATTTATAAGACTAGCATGTATCTCCCTCGCGGGGTTTATAAAAACATTTATAAGTAGAAAGGCGAGGCTATGAACTCACCGTGAATAGAAGCAATGTCAATCGAGAAATCACGTGAGAAAAGGACATCGGAAATCAACCACGACCTATTAATATTAATAATATATTATTAATATTCGAATTACATAAATTATGCAACTTATTATATTATATGCATGATAGTTTGTTCATTAGGAATCCATGTAATCCATACTTCACTTATTATTTCCATTGGTTACTTATTTTCTGAAAATTTCGTCGATTCACTAGCAACTAGTTACCGCTTAACGACTTACCATATGACCTCAACACTTGCTTATACTCATTATCCAGGTTCATATACATCTTAAATTACTACCACACTTGCTCCAAAGGTTCTAAGTAAATTTTACCTTTCGTTAACTCTAGCTTATCGCAACTAGCTCGAAACAGGGTCTGCTGAAAGTTATCAAAAGTTTGGCAACAGCAGGTGCCCTTAAAAATTTTATAAAAATCTGAAAAAAATACAGTAGCTCCCACATATTATGTACAATCTTCAGTTTAAATTTCGTCCAAAAATATTAAGTTTTGACCCGCCTGCTCACAGCATCTTTACAATCGAATTTCTGGACAGCCTACACAGTTTTAACACTTAATCTTGTACAAAAGTTTTGACTAAGTTTTACATTTTAAAAATCGACGAGGCCTAGTTCGTTTGAAAGTAGACTCGAAGTAGATAACTTTAGGGTCCTGAAAACCTAGAAAATCTTTTGGCATGACCAATATTATAACATCGCAAAGTTGACCCAAATTCGGATATAAAAGCTGCAATTTTCTGAAAATTGCCGAAACCATTTCCTAACTAGAATCGGCCATAACTTTTTTGATTTTAAGAGTTAGAAGCTCTAATTTATACCAAAACGATCATTGGAACGACCTCTACCATTCTAAACACTAAAATCTTGGTTCTCAACACACTAAACCCGTTGATTTTTAGTCTAAACTTTCTGCCCTAATTAAGGGTTATAAAACCCTTTCAACACATCATTATTTTGCATCAATTTCATATCTCATAATCTCAAACTAACCTATACTTTCATCTAAACCTTATTAACCATCCTCAATTATCACATGCATCCTATCAATGGATTCCCAATTCACAAAAATCAACATGCATGTATATAATTCTTTATAACTTTGAAAATTAAATAAAAAGAAAGAAAAATGAATTACAATGTAATCACAATAGAAGGAGAATCAAAAATAATAAACCCTTGGGATTTATAGGTTCGGCCGAACCAAAAAGAAGCAAGAAAAATTCAAAAATTCTAACTTTTCTTCACCTAAATCTTGAGTATTATCTTCTTGATTATCCCTTGCTACTATTTAATACTCTAATTTCATTAAATCTCTAAAATCATAAATCTTGAAAATTTTAGAGATTTACAAAAATTGCTTGCATATTGAATCTTTTTGCGGGGAAAGACTAAGGTTAATTATTGGAGTAATTTGGTTTATAAAGAAAAGATTTTAGTTGAGTTTTGATGGTTGAATTGGTGTTCTTTTGGTGTTCTTGCTCGACAGAAGGGAGAAAAGAAGAACAGGTAGGAAAATTTTAGTCGTTGTGTAAAAAGGAGTGTGTGTGTGTGTTTAACCGGCTTATATAACGAAAGAAAAAGGGGCGCTGGTTCGGTTATATAAAAAGAAAATGGATTAGGCTTGGGTTTGTAAATAAATGGAAGGGTTATAAAGATAAATGTGAGCTTGTTATTATAAAAAAAAATATGGGTTATGGTTTGGGTTTGTGGTTTCCGAAAATCAAAAGAAAAGGGGAAGGGGCTTCGGCCCAATTTTTGTTAAACGTTACATTATTTAAATCTCGATCCTAAAATTTTAAACCCGACTCGCTAATTTTTATAAAAACAAAACTTTAAATTCGGTTTGGCCTGACACGAATAAAAAGTGAAAAATAATTAAAATAAATTAAATGAGCTCTCATGGCTAAATATGACATTTGTTGATTTCTCGATCGATGAAATGGATAAATATTCAAAGCTCGACTCGCGAATATTTAAAACGACGATTTTCACTAAATCGACTAACAATAATAAAATAAATTCTATAAATTTAAAAGAAAATAGAATTTATAGGCTCCGAATAAATAGCGACGAGAAATATGAGTTGCATTAAAATCAAACGTTAATTGCTAAGAGAAATGTAACCACATAAAAGTGACTCCATAAATAATTAAAAAAGTCGAATATGATACGTTTGCTTTTGGTTACTGACCTAAAAATTGACGGATGTCACACATAAGTAATAAAATACACTAACTCGAGCATAAGTAATAAAATACACTAATTCTTTACGATAGAGCTTCAAATAAAACATGTGTTTATTGTGCTTTTGATTTCATTATTATTTCCAATGATTACATAGTCTAGTAAACGAAACATACAATTGCTACAACTAGTGTCTACGAGTATCCCCTAAAAGAGTTTATTTTTCTCATTTCAGAAGTTATTTTTCTCAAGGTTGCAAAAATCGTACATCGTTAGCCGGACGGTCGATCACCTTGTAGCTTGTAATCGGTTAAGGCGGGATTAATCGGATTGGGATTCGTGACAAAATTTGGGTATTTTCAGCAAGTTTTGTGTATTTCCGGCGAGTTTTAGATATTATTGGCAAGATTTTTTTCTAAAACCAACTTGTAATAGATTTAAACAGTTACTATAAGTGATCAAAACAAGTTTACGGTCTGTTTTAGGTACTTCCGGCAAGATTAGAAGGCTTCCGGCAAGTTTGACCACCGTCGAGCACCGTTGATCACCGTTGACCACAATTGACCTATTTGTTTGACCTTGTTACATAAATCGGCAAGGTTGGTGATCTTGTAGCGTCTAATCGGCGATTAATCAGACTTGTAGACTTTTTTTGCATCCCATTTTTCTTGATTCGTACTTCGCATTAAGTTCAACCGAAGTTATAACGCTGCATAGAAAACTTCAATAATGATTAAGTATAGAAAAAAAAATCATGAAATCATAAGAAAATGATAAGAATCTAATTATTATATTTTATAAATTATGTGCAATAAGAATTTATTTACCTTTGAACATAAAAGCACCATTTGTGAAATGTGATGGCTTCTTGTGAACCCACAAAAAGAGTTATGTTATTAGTAGTCTATTGTGCAACACAAATATTCTAATGAGAGATACATTACCATCAAGACTTCAAATTACATTAACTCCTATAAATGTTATTTTACTAAAACCCCGAAATGGAAGATCATCATAATACATTTGGAAGTAAAAGTCATTCATGACAGCGTCTCTGAATTTTGTTATGTCGTCTATTTTAAGCGTCTTATTACATAGAACTTGCTCAACTTCATCTTCACGAAACCTTAACTCATATACAGTATTGGTCAACCTATCACCATTTAGTACCTCCCTGAGTTTTTCCTTCTTTGGGATCACTTGACCTACAAATTATTTATATCTTTTTAGATTATAGACATATACGAGAAAAAATTTGTTACTTATGCAGTGCATCCCCTCACAGAGAAATTGTTAATATAGCGCATACCCTTGTCTAAAACTTCTAGATAGTTATTTGTTTGTTTGTTACAATGAGCAAGAAATACCAACATGGATGGCAGAACGTCAAGTCATAATATTGATATGTTTCACTGCAGGAGAGATCAAGAGAACAATATTTTAAGAAAGAACTTAAAACAAACTATTGACATTTATGAATTTATCAGATTCAACAATTAATATAGACACTTAAGCATTAAAAGCAACCCAAAGATGATGACCCTCTATGATCACATATTCACATTAACTATAATCTCTTAACCATTTCTCACATTTTTTATCTCATATTATGGGCGCGTCAAAATTTATCAATTAATCATGGAATCAAAACTCAAAAGATGATAACGACGACAGGGGAATCAAATGGTGCTCAAATTTAAGAACCGGCTTTCTTGTATAAACTATGTAAATTATCCTAATCTAGCACAAGCAATGAAAGAAGGATACTATATTAGTAAATTCCCAATTAGACTCTTCCGCTTTATTCACAATATAAAGATATAGTTTACCACATCAATGATACAGTGTCACTACAAACACAAACCTACACTTAATCGGATGACTATATTGCCAACAGTCAACTTTTGATCTCAAAGAACGATAACGTCATATATCGGCACGACAATGTACTTAACTCTATTATGTTTATGATCCTAATACTCTCTGTATAGTTAAATTAGAAACCTACACTTCAATAGGTAATGTACTTATCTAAATGATACAGTATCACTACAAATAGAAACCTACACTTCAATCGGGTGACTATATTGTCGGTTGTCAACTTTTGATCTCAAAGAACGATAACGTCATAAATCGACAATGTAATTATCTAGTTATCTCCATTATGTTTATGATCTTAATACTCTCTTTATAGTTGAATTATCATTGTTTTCCACATGTAGAGCAGAAATCTTGCAATTTAAACTTGAAAACCCAGTTCTTTTAAAGTCAATAACAAATTTTGATTCCATCAAAATAAACCAACTTTCGATACGGGTATTCCAATCCTTATGAAACCAACCCAAAATCACACTAAAAATCATTAATTTTGCACACAACTTTTATACTAACTAAACTCAAAGTTAATCAAAAACACACAATTTAAGGAAAATGAAGCAACTTTCTAAAAGGGTATAAAGTTACATCAAATCAACCCAAAATCACCCTAGAGAACACACATTTATACTAATTAAACTCATAACTAAACCAAATAAGAAGTCACTAACCTGGGATTATTCAAAGGACCAACTATATTAGCAAACATTGGCACATTATCTCCTACATTGTACCTATGATCAAACACTGATGCTGAAATTAAGGTTATTAATAGCATTAAGAAAATACTAATTAGGGTTGATATTTGAGACATGATTAATGATTTTACACAAGTTTCTGGAGGGAATTTTATAAAAGTGAAATGGGTTTTTAAGGGATTGAAGTAAAAATTGATTTAGTGATTTTGTTATATGATTTAGTATTGTGGTCTACTAGTTTTTTCTTGAAATGCTGTGTTGGGATCATAAGAAAATTATGAGACTGTCATACTCTTTTGTTATATGTACTTATGTTAAACCCTTGAGTTTGTGTTATATATTATGTTGGTCCTTTACATTTTGTTGATTTTTTTTTTGTTTTTTTATGAAAAGAACTATTTCATAATATATTCACAACATATTAATTTCACTTGTTCTAAGCAGTATTTGAATGCATAATTATTTAGGTAAAAAACATTTTCACACATGAAGCAACACTAGGACAAAATCCTTTTGGTACAAAAGTTTTAGTTTTATATTTCAAAGCATCATCAAAGTAGCGTATCAGTCACTGCTTAGTCATATGATGTCTTTATAGGTGGTCTAGACTCTAGATTTTAAAAACCCATTAACACAAAAATGAGAGTGGCTAGGTCAAGGTCTTGAAATAGTCACGAGATACTATGGACGTCTGGTTAAGCTAAACACATAGATACTGCCATTTTATTTCTCATTATTTGGACGGGTCGTCTTTTTTCTTTCTATGACAAGGAACGACACATGTCTAAAAATATGGATGATTACTAATTAGGTTAGAAATTGAAACAATGTTTAGGTGTTGTTTATTTCTTAATTAAGAGATTCTGAATCTGAATTTGATTTGTACATCTCAATCTAAATATGTGGTTGATATGTTAGAATCTTATTATATCTGAATTTGAATAAAAGGCTGAGAAATATGAATCTTATTATATCTGAATGTTGCTTAATTGAGAGTTTCCGTTGATAGTTTCCCTTTAGCATTCTAAAATTCTTGCTTTCGTTGTTTGCATGCTTTGTTTTTTCCATTTAAGCTTTTGCATACCATCTTTATTACATTTGAGTCTTCCCTGTTGCGCATGCCCCTTTATTGTGTGTTTGGGTGTGCGTTTAAAGCAGGATTATCTGATTATTTCGTCTCCAAAACGCAATAATCTCTTTTAAAGTGTTTGGCAACCACCATTTGAAAACTGATTATATGCGTTCTGATGGCTGTAGAATGACGTTTTGAAAAAGCATCTTCACCCCTACTGCCACAAAACGTCATTCTTCAAAAGCAAATTATCCACCATCAAATTACCAAATTAACCTTCAAATTATCTCACCTTGTTCCTCAAAGCAAGGCTGTCAAGATCGCGATCCCACATGGGATTGTTTTTGTCTTTGCAAGATCGAGATCGTAAGATCCTACCAATTTATCATGTTCTGTAAGCAACGGATAAACGAGTCAAACTATTTTTATTTCTACTCATCTTCAAATATAAATTTATATAATATCCTCTTGAAAATGTCAAATTTAAAATTTAAAATACCAAAGTAAAAGTAAAACACAAAAAAGTGAAGTTTCGATCGTCACATTCACGATTTAACAGAATAAAATTACTTAACATGCGTAATAAACGTCTCAAAACAAAGTATTTCACTAGTATCACTACAATTAAGCTATCTGAATTAAAACTTAAAGGTTAATAGTTAAAACTATGAAAAGGTAAAAGAAAAAACAACAATTACCTGTAAGAATTTTTTTGCTTAAGGTAACTAGAACATGAGAAGAAGAACCCTAATTTGTTTCATGTAATTTCAATTTAGGGAAAGTAGATAATTAGGTTTATTGATTAGAAAATCTAGGAATGAAACGTAAATACTTGTTACCGAGATCAGCGGACTCGTATTGTTCTTTTTTGGGCCTAAAAAAAGTAATGGGCTAGTAAGTATGTAAGTCAATAAGTTAGTAACTTGGTAATTTGGTAAACTCGTATCGATACGCGATCCTACGATCTTACACGCGAGTTTATGATCCTACTTGCGATCCTACCTCTGATGCGATCCTACACCAATCCTACACGATTGTATCAAGTGGACACATAAGATCTTACGTGTAAACTCGCGAGTTTGAGCCTTGCCTCAAAGCTCTTTAACGGATGATTCCTCATAACTCCAAGATATACCTTACCAAAATAATGGGTTAAAAATTACAAAAAACATGTTTATTACTTTATTTTATTAAATAGATATGGGTTGTGCAGAATGAGAAATTTGGAAATATGAGTTGTTGAGTTGTTAAGTTGGGTGAAAGAGATGATCAATATATTTTTTTCTACTGTGAAAAGGGGGCACATTTTGATATATGAGAATGAGAGTTGTTGTGGATAAGCATCTGATTGCCCCACGAAGGCCACAACCAACTTTATGTTAAAAAATTATATAATTTATGCCTTTTATTAATTTTTTATGATATATATACATGCGTAAATCTTTTTAAATCAATTTTTTATTAATCATTATATGTTAAATCAGAAAATACACTGAAGTATGATAGTGTCTATTTATGTCTTTTTACCACTTAAGTTATTAAATAATCTAATTTGTCAAACACTCAAAAAACTGATTATCTGATTATTGCGTTATCCGACAGCATAATCAAATCCAAACACCAAGTTTCAAAATCACGTTTTGTAACCGCTGATTATCTAATTATCAGTTTTTAAGACGAATAATCTATTTTTAATAAGCAATCTCAAACACCCCTTTAGTTGCCATTAAGAGTATCCTTTTAGCACACACAATCGTTGATAGCTGCCCTTTAGCATTATAAAATTCTTGCTTTAGTTGTTTGCATGCTTTGTTTTTGCCCTTTAAGCTTTTGCATACCATCTTTATCACATTTGCATGTCCCCTGTTGTGTACGCCCCTTTAGTTGCCATTGATATATAGTAGCCTTTTAGCATACGCCTTCTATCTTTAGCAAATGATCTTAATTATGAAGACTAAAAGTAAGTCTGTCAAAAGAAAGTCGCCATATGATGCTGAGTTACAATGTCAACCAACTAATTTTTTTAAGAACAATATTTTGAACCTACTGATGCGTTCGGTAACACCAATGTCGGCGAACCTGCACATAGCGACATCAATATTGCTTCGCAGCAGATAATGTTTTAGAATTCCAAGATAAACGGATCAACATGCATGCGTACCCCCATTTCGTCATTTCCTCTTTCCCGTAAGACTATGTTTACTAACTGTTTTTCTTTTTCTTGGATATGTAGCTTTTGAAATCCAATACGACAATAAACAGGAAGATATACGTCCTCATGGCTTCGACAAGTTTTGTTGATCCCAGATATTTACAGCCTATTTAGGGTGATAGCCAACTTGTATAAATACAAACTGACTATGAGAGAAACACTTGACTGTGAACAAATAATAGTTATGCGAAAACTAACTATATTTGCTAAGAAGAACAATGAGCATACAGATCTTTGCTTTCTATTAATCTGCTAAGGGTTACAGATTTTCTAACTATAAAACTAATATTTAGGTGTCCCTTTAACTATGCCGTAGGGTTCCTTTTATACACCAAGGAAACCCTAATGGGCTTACAAAACGTGTAGACAGCTCATGCATATCTATTCCTAAAATAGCTCATGGATATCTCTATCTCAAACTACTATTCTGCATAAGCAGACTTAACTATTACATTACCAGTACTAACTCATAACCAGTATTAACACTTAATACTGACAGAACTAACTATACTACCAGACTTAACTATTAATACTACCAGTATTAAGTCTGAATTACATAATTCCTAATAAGTTTCCAGTTGTCAAACGGGTCGTCCCATTTGCTATTTACATTAGTTAGTTTTCTTCTGCAAAGACACCAAATCCAGACCATATTGATGTGGTGTATCAACATTCTATCCTACCAGCCAAGAGCCCTACCCAAGTTAAATGTTCATTACAATGTACGTTAGCCATGTATTCTTTGCAATCACAGCTTCTGATGTCCATTACAATGTACACTACCTCTTCATTCTTTGCAACTACAACTCATGTACACATTTACTTATACTTGCTCACTATCATGTTTGAATACAGGTGATACAAAATGGATATTTGCCATACTAAAGGTAATTCAAGTTGGTATCAACAGATGAGGAACCGCACCCAAGTACAATAGTCACAGGTTCGCCGCCGTCGTGAACAACTTTCAGTCAGCCAACAATCTGCAACTATATACAACTGTAAGAGTACTACATACATGAATACTACATGCATTCACACGCTGTACTCTAACATTACACATACCCAATGTTGTTGACCTAAGTAAATGTATATTTATATGCAGGCAACAAACCACCTAAGAGCCCTACCCAGGCCGAATGTTCATTACAATGTACGCTGGCCATGTATTTTTTACAATTACAGCTTCTGATGTCCATTACACGATACACTAGCTATTCATTCTTTGCAACTACAACTCATGTATACACTTACTTATGCTTGGTCACTATCATGTTTCAATGCAGGTGATACTAACTTAGATATTCGCCATACCAAAGGTAATTTAAGTTGGTATCAACAGATGAGGAACCACACCTAAGTACAGCAGTCACTGGTTCTTCGCCGTCGTGAACAAACAATCTGTAACTATATCCAAGTGTAATAATACTACATGAATTTACATGCTGTACTCTAACATCACACATACCCAATGTTGTTGACCCAAGTAAATGTAAATTTGTATGCAGGCAGCAACGGTACAAATGGTTGCACCTTGAGATATGTAACAAACGCCCATAATCATGAGCATCGCCTTAGTATATCTCATGCACTTATTATCTATTAACATGTAACACTAGCTCAGCCATTTTTTCTTCCCACAAGTATTCGTCGTAGCTATCCATTGCACACACAACCTACCTATTTGCAAGACCCAAATAGACAAGAACCATCAGCATCGAACAGTAAGAATTTCCCAACGTCTCTTTCAATGTATTTTCTTATTCAACACTCAAACACAGGGCCATACTAATTTTATATATCTACTATTGTTTGACAGGGGTTCCAATGGAGTACGTCTACTTAGGAAAATGTACATGTGTGTGCCGTCATTATGGGGATATGTTTTGGGAATGCGAAAAAAAATGCCAAGGCATAATGTGGATGGGAACCTGAATATACTAAATGCTGTCACGGGGGTCGTGTCTGTTAGTTTATGGACATAAATTAGTGGATGTGTGTTAGGATCGAACTCGAGATCACGGGATTGCACACTTTACGTATGAAGAGTAAATGTTTAATAATTATTTATAAAAAGGTTATATTTAATTATTAAATACACAAAACAGATAACGACCATTAGTATTTAATGGATAATGACTAACGACAGTTAACTAATTAAAGGAAAGGACTATAGATGGAATTAAAGAGATCAAAGATGGTACTAGAATTCCTTAAGGATAACACCGATCGGCTATAGGATTAGGGTATCCTAATCCTTGTCTAACTTGCTCTCTAAGTTTTCCACACTATAAATAAAGGGCTTAGGGTCATTGTATCTCATCTCTTGTACACATACAATTCCCAAAGTATTTTCTCCTTTTTATGTCAAAACCGATCGGCAAACCATTCTAGTGGGTTGATCGAATTTTTGAGTATCAAGAAAAATTGTTTTGTGTTTATTACTAGCAAATTGTTTACTTGGTATTAGTACGTGTGTACAAGAACGTGATTCAATCACACTATTGATTGTATCTTGGATTGAATTACAAAACGGTAAGGGGTAATTCCATTAATCCACATAAACCCTAATTAGGGTTAGATCAAGAACAAAGAAAGCAAGAACGATTCTTGTGCTCAAGAATCCAAAGGTATGTAACCCGACCCGGTTAATTATATGCATGTTAATTATATGATTTGTTATCGCTTCCGCTATTACGTGCTTTGATGTTTGATTTAGATTATAAATTGTTATGCATGCTGAAAAACAACAGTGGCATCACGAGCCGTTTTAACATGTTAATAATTACCGAAACCTAAAATCTATAACAATTAGTGTATTGTTGTTAATTACATGTGTTTAGGGTTTATAAAAATTAGGGTTTTTTACCCTAAATCAACCAAGTTGGTCGATTTCTTGTTAATGAATTTTTTTTTTGAAACCCTAGATTACATGTTAGATTTAAAAAGGTTTATTGCATGATTAATTGTTATGTCATGTTTATGGTTACGATCCTTGACGTCCATTAATTAATTGTTAAGTGATTTTGTGGATCCATGACAAACATGCTTGTTTTTCATGGATCATATGGAAATATGTAGTAATTGTTACGTGTATTGTTTAATGTTGCCATTAATTTTAGTACGACAAATCTTGAATTGGGGAAGACCTCAATATTAATAATAAATTAAGTTTGTGCTATGTGGTATATTTTAATTATGGCTTACGCAATCGTTAACTCGATGCATGTGGGTCATTTTTTTGAAAAAGTGAGAGCCATGATTAAATATATGCATAATAAAACCTAGATTTTATTATTAGGGTTTATCGTATAAAAAGAATGCATGTGGCTACATGTTTTTAATTAACGCATATAATTTGTTATTATGTGTTTACCGCTTTAGTCGTTTTTTTATTAAAAATTACTTGTTTTTTGGTTTATATAATTGATGCGAATTGTTGTAAACAAAAAGGGTAATTTTTGAATAGAAAAATAATATGGACTAAATCTATATAAAAATTATGAATTGTTTTGAAGAGTTAAATTTACAATAGTTTAGTTGATTGGTAATTTTCGTACTAAATAGTTAGAAAGGCTCATCCAATTTGACAAACTGTGTGGGAAGTTTAACGCGTCGCTGGTCGAACCCGACTAAAGAAGGAGGTTATGCTTCAGCGCTGACCAAAATTCTCGGCTTGCTTGTGCGTAAAATTGGAGTTACCTATGACTATTTTAAAGTACAAAGTTACTTTAAGGTTGATTTGCCTCAATTCCACATCCGAAACACTAAGTCGAAAGACTTATGCAAAAGTACGTTGTGGACGATAATTGTGGGTACTTCTTTAATTGGTTCATCCAATGCCTCAACCAAAATTTTGTTTATTTAATCTTGCCCTAAAAGTTAATAAAAAGTTTTTTATTAAACATATGATATGGAGTTGTATGCATGCTTCTCCATACATAATTTTGATTCCACACATCAAACATTAGTACCCTTAAAACTTAAGTCGAATGCCATCTAATTAACAAATACTTAAAGTTGCAATTTATGTCATGTGAGAACTTGGACTAGATTGTAATGGACAGAAAACCTTCATGATTGAGTAAGACCTCACATGGACAAGTTTGACGTTATTTAGATTAGACGACTTAATTGAGTTATTTAGTGAGAACTAGAAACTCAAGGCATTAAGATGGGATGAAACATGTTTACAATGCAACTAGTTTTTGGCAATGTAAATCCCATAAAGATCTAGAAATTGAAAATTGTTTGTCAATTAATTGTTCGACAAGTTACCATGTCGAATAAATTCATTACTAGCAGATCAACTGATGTGATAGGTTTATGTCAATATGTGTTCTAGTTTTCAAGTAAATTCTATGGTTATATGAATATTGCCTGGGTATTTTATTTTCTTGAAAAATGTATTATCGAAAATACTAATGAATTGAACTTTTCTATAGAAATGGCTCAACCCGATAATAACAACACTTTAAGTTCTGCGTTCAAGACTTTCTTTGAACGAGAAAAACTGACTGGCAATAATTTCAATGATTGGTACCGTTCACTAAGAATTGTCTCAAGAGTGGCGGGTACCTATGACTATTTGTTTAAGCCTTGCCCTGAAGAACCCCCTGAGGATGCTGCTGAGAATGTTAAAGCTGCATGGAAAGCTGAATACAAGATACATTCTGATGTGGCTTGTTTAATGCTTGGAAGAATGTCTCCTGCTCTTCAAAGGCAGTTTGAACTATATTTTCTGCAAGCTATGCTTGATGAACTTAGAAGAATGTTTGAAAAGCCTAAAGCTGTAGAGATCTACGATTTAGTGGATACCCTGCACAGCTGCAAACAAGCCTCAGGAAAATCCGTAAGTGCTCATGTGTTGGAAATGAAAGGTTACATGGACCAACTACAAGCTCTTGGGAAACCCTATGACAATGATATGGCGATTAACTTAATTAATAGGTCCCTTAACAAAGATTTTGGTAATTTTGTTAGAAACTTCAATATGCATTGCGTGGGGAAGACAGTAAGTGATCTACACGCATTGCTCATTGACTATGAAAAGGGTTTAAAAGACAAGGCCCCTACACCTCAGGTCCTTGCTATTCAAAAGGGTAGGGTGAATAAGCCAAAACCGCAAGCGAACAAAAAGGGTAAAAGCAAAGGCAAAGCTGATAAGAATAAGCAAGTTATGGCTTATCAACCAAAACCTAAGCAAAACCCTCCTCAGAAGAAGGAAAATCTAAAGAAGGATCAAGCTTGTCACTACTGCAACGTAGTTGGTCACTGGAAGAGGAACTGTCCTCTTTATCTCGAAGAGTTGCGCACAAATAAGAACAAGAAGGCTGAGCATGGTGCTGCAACTTCAGCTAACTTATTTATGATTAAATTATTTAATCTAACTCACAAATTATTTATGCAGGGATTTAGAGTGGAAAGGAAGCTATCCTATGGAGAGCAATACCTGCATGTGGGAAATGGAGCACAAGCAGCTGTTGAAGCCATAGGAGTGTTTAATTTAGTTTTACCATCTGGTTTAGTACTGTCATTAAACAATTGTCATTATGCACCTTCTATAATTAGAGGTGTTGTTTCCTTTTCTCGTTTGTTGGATCTTGGATTCGTTCACACTGTTACTAGTAATGGAATTTCTGTTTCTTCAAATGGTATTTTCTATTTTAGTGCTATATCTGTGAATGGTGTGTTTGAAATTGACATGAATGATAATGTTTCCAAGTATAATAATAATTCTATTTTTAGCATAAATAAGAAGAGAAAGTTAGACTTGAATTCTTCTTATCTTTGGCACTGTAGACTTGCCCATATTGGCAAGACTCGCATGCAAAAGCTTCAACGTGAAGGAATTTTGGAAAGTATCAATGATGAATCATATGATAAATGCGAATCTTGTATTTCTGGGAAGATGACAAAGAAACCTTTTAATAATAACATTGAAAGAGCTACAGATCTACTTGGTTTAATACATACAGATGTGTGTGGACCACTTAGACATGTGTCAAGGAAAGGTGCTAGCTACTTCTTAACCTTTACTGATGATTTCAGTCGTTATGGTTATGTTTACTTGCTTAAACATAAACATGAGGTATTTGAAACATTTAAGGTATTTAAATCAGAAGTAGAATTGCAACTAGGAAAGAAGATTAAAGCTCTTCGATCCGATAGAGGTGGTGAATATTTAAGCCAAGAGTTTAAAGAATATCTAGGTAAGAATGGAATAGTACAGCATCTTACTTCTCCATATACTCCACAACAAAATGGTGTATCTGAAAGGAGAAATCGCACACTATTAGATATGGTACGATCTATGTTTAATCTTACAACTCTACCATTATCCTTTTGGGATTATGCCTTAGAATCTGCGGTTCGTATTCTAAATATGGTTCCCACAAAGAAGGTTGATAAGACACCATATGAAATATGGCATGGCAAGGTGCCTAATTTGTCTTATTTAAAGGTCTGGGGTTGCGAGGCGTATGTGAAACGTGACTCAGCTGATAAACTCCAACAGAGATCTGTTAAGTGTATCTTTGTAGGATACCCTAAGGAAACTATGAGTTACTACTTTTATTTTCCACCTGAAAACAAAGTAATTGTTGCTAGGTATGGAGATTTTCTTGAAAGAGATCTCATATCTCAAGAATTCAGTGGGAGAGATTATGATCTGGAAGATGATCATATGGATACATTACCTTCTGAAAACACTAGCGAAATTCCAGTAGAACCTGAAAGTCTGGGTCCTCCACCGGAATTAATTCCTGTCCGTAGATCTGAAAGGACTACACGTGCACCCAACCGTCTATGTCTGGAACATGGAGTTGAAGATGTTGTTAGTAGGATCTTGGAGAACCTGACTATTATAAGCTGCCATGCTTATACCCCTGATAAGGTTATATGGCAAGGTGCAATGGATGAGGAAAATGAACTCTTGAAAGTAATGAAGTCTAGACTGAAGTAGACCCTTCCTAAATGCTAATATAGTAAGGAGTAAGTGGCTATTCAAGGATGACCATGATGGTCAAGTACACACCTATAAAGTCATCTGGTAGCTAATGGGGGCCATACTCAAACCTATGAGGATTGGATACGAGGAGACATTTTCTTCTTGTTGCAGACATTAGAGCTAATAGGTTCTCATAGGCACTTGCAGGTACTATGATTATGAGATTTCGGCAATGGATGTTAAAACTGCCTTCTGAGATGGTCGCTTAGATGAAGACATCTATATGGAGCAAACTGAAGGGTATGTTAATCCAAAATATCCAAAACCGTGTATGGCAACTTCAAAAGATCATTTATGGTTTGAAGCCAACGCATCAGGTCAATGGAATAAAAGATGTGATGAGGAAATCAAGAAGTTTGGATTTATCAAAATCGTTATGAGCCATGTGATATACGCAAAGCTAGTGGGAGTAAGTAGTATTCTTGATCTATATGTTGATTGTCATATTAATCATGGGAAAACAAGTTCAAGACTTAAGGAGTTAAGGATATATCTTGGAAAGTGTTTTTCTTTGAAGATGTAGGAGAAGCTGCATACATTCTGGAATCCAAAATCTATAGGAGTTAGATCTAAGCGGTAATTGGACTTCGTCAAAGTGCTACATTGACAAACTATTGAAGAATTACAATTGCTAACTATAAGAAGTTATTTCCAATGGAAGTCTAACTAATTTAAGTTAATGAGATGGTGTGCTTTCCAACACCTGAAGAGGTGGCTTACAGAAGAAAATTCAACCTTATGCTTCGGCTGTAGGATCTATTATGTATGCTGTTAGATGCACAAGGCCAGATGTGGCGTTTGCTCAAAACTTGGTCAGTCGATATTAAAATAATCCAGGGAAGCTCCACTGGGTTGTTGTTAAACATATTCTGAAGTATCTGAGGAATACGAGAGATAGGTTTTTAGTGTGTGGAGGGAAACCAGATACAGAACTTAATGTTATGTGATGCGTCCTGGCAATGTGATAAAGATGATACGAAGTCTCAGACGGGTTATGTCTTTGTCGTCATGAGGAGCAGTGGACTGGGAAGAGCAAGAAGCAGACAACGATTGTGATGTCTGCAGCACAAGCTGAATACATGGCTACTTCAGAAGCTGCAATGGAGGCTGTTTGGAATAGGAAATTTGTTGGAGATCTTGGAGTGATGCCTTCAATAAAAAAGCCTATTAATATGTATTGTGACAAAATTGTGCAATCATATTCGCCAAAGATTCTGGAATAATGAAAGGCGCCAGACATTTTCTACGGAGATATCACTTCGTTCGAGAACAAGTCGAGAGTGGTGAAATCAAAATATTAAAAGTTCACACAGATGATAACTTAGCTGATCCTTTCACTAAGGCTTTACCTAGAGGAAAGGTTACTGATCATGCCAATGGAATTGGACTTCAATTAGCTAGTAGTTTCATGCATACCTGTGATTAGTATTTGGATAAAGGATATTGTAAACATTATTATTTGATGGAATAAAATATTGGTTATGTTTATTTTGTTATTTAATTTTGTATCATATTTTGCATGTTTTAAATCCTTGAATAAATTATTCTAAATGTCCGTTGTCAATTAATGATATGGGAATATTATTAAATTATACATCTGGACCCTCGTGGATTGGTAAGATGTATGTGTGGACACACCTAAGATTTTCTGGAATAAGTTTAGAAGATTTGTAATCTTGCTCAATTTTTAGTTAAACGTGAAACAGAAATCAGTTTAATTAAAGGAATGATAAGATCCATATCCTTATTATACTTTGTTTAGAATCAAAAAGGATAATAATTAATGATTGGAATCATTAAAAGTTTTATCCAGGAGAGCCTTACTCGAAGTCGTACTAGAGGCATCGAGTGTAACTAGACGCTAAATCGATGTGATAACACTACTAAAACTATGGTCCAAGTGGGAGCTGGTAGTTTATGGACGTTAAATTACTAGTCGTGTGTTAGGATCAACTCGAGGACCATGGGGATTGCATTGGGATTGCACACAATACGTAAAGAGTTAACGAATTAATAATTATATTAAATGTAATATATTTATTAAATACACGAAAATGTTTAACGGCCATTAAGTATTTAATGGTAAATGACTAACGAATAAAGGGAAGGACTAACTTTGTAAAAGGAAGTCGAGAAGGTTCCGGAACTCCCCATGAGGGTGATATTCGGCCGAGTATAGGCAAGAGGGGAAAAGGAAAAGATTTTGTTTCCTTTTTCCTAATAGAACTTGACTTGGGCTCTAAGTTTGGTTAGCATATATAAACAAAGGAATTAAGGGATCATAAGATATAAGTTTTGTACACACAAAAGATCCCTAAATTTTTTCTTTGTTTTCCCTTGTTGATCGATCGGCCAAAATAATCCCCAAAGGATTTTTGTTCGATCGACTTTAAACCTAAAAACGTTTTCTTTTTTCAAACTAGTCTTTTGGTTAACTTGTTTCTAAAACGTGTGTACAAGAACGTGGTTTAATCTCACTATAGATTAAATGTTGGATCGATTAACAAAACTTGGTAAGGGGTTAATCAATAGATCCACATAAACCCTAATTAGGGTTAGATCAAGAACAAAGAAAGCAAGAACGATTCTTGTGCTCAAGAATCCAAAGGTATGTAACCCGACCCGGTTAATTATATGCATGTTAATTATATGATTTGTTATCGCTTCTGCTATTACGTGCTTTGATGTTTGATTTAGATTATAAATTGTTATGCATGCTAAAAAACAACATTAAGCCCCATGATAAATTGGATAAGCCTAACCAACTGGTTATGCTTGAGCAATCCCTCATGTGCAGCACAAGTACAAGTAGGAAGTAAAGACAGAATATCAAATTCTCTCCAAAGAGAATTTAAAGTATGATAATATCCAGGCACATATAAATCTCCTTGTTTTAAACCATTAATCTTTTGAACCACATTAAAAATAACAGAGCCATCCATTTTATCATAAGTTTCTTCCAACTCTTCCAAACCTCAGAAGCAATTTCAGAATAAACTTGACCCAAATATAACTTTTGGGATAAAAACCCAAGAAACCAACCAAGAACTATAACATTAAATATTTCCTATTGCTGGGCAAGGACATGACTAGTAGTAGGTTTTACACAAGTACCATTAATAAATCCTATCTTATTTTTACCCTTAAGAGCAATTTTCATTGCAGTAGATCATATTTTATAATTTTCAGACCTTATCAACTTAAAACCAACTATGGGCAAATTAGAATGATCATTATTATGCGAGAACAAAAGGTTACCAGCATCCAAAGAATTAATAGTAACAACAACCATAATACCAAAACACAAATAAACCAGATAAGCAACAAAACAGACAAGCAACAAAAACCAAGAAAACACATAGAAACAATAAAAAATAACTCTTAGACAATCAGAGTTCCTAGGCTTCCTTGCTACTAAAGTGGTAGGTCAAGGGCAGAAAACTTACTAAGAGGATCAAGAGAAAACTAAAGAAGGAACAAGAGGTGTTACAGAGCTTTCAAGATCCAACAGCGAAAGACTATAACTCTCCCCCCTTCTTGATTCACTTAGTCAAGAAGAGAGATAGAAAACCCAAAGATCACCCTTCCCCTTCTTGATTCACTTAGAAAAGAAAGAAAAGAAAACAACCCAGAACCACACAAGAGCCACCAAACCAAGAAGCCCCAAATTTAGAAGAATTAGGGTTGAAGAGAAAACCCTAACTTAGCCAAATCAAGCAAATAACCCACCAAAAAACTAATTGAACCTCCAATCAACCAGATCCAAGCACCAAACAATGATCAAACCAAGATATCAAAAAAACCCCAAATCGAGTAAACCTTAATTTCTTCAATTGATCAAGAACTAACAATTGAGGTGACTGCTAACTCTAACACCATGTAAAAACTAATGAGTCTAACTCAAAAACACCTCAGATAATCACCCAACCAACCACCCCTTGGTGATTCTTTTATTACTCAATCAATACAAGAAGATAAGTCCACAAACGTGTTCTTACCAAACAATACAAATAGAAAGAAGTGTTATCCCCCTAATGGATGTAACACACTATACAAGAACACACTTACAATAATACCTCACTACAATCCCTCATAACTACAAACCCTATCAAGATCTAGATGATCTTAGACTGAAATTGATACAAGAATTATACAAGACCAAAACCCTAATATTTGAGAGAGAGAGAGAGAGAGAGAGAGCGAGACTATGTGAAAATTACGTATTGACTTGAATGAATGAGACGGAGAGCTGGGTAGCAACTTATATAAGCCCATATTACACTTCAACCCTTCAAGAATGAAAACCTGCCAAATACAACTAAACATACCAAACTGTTACAAATATGTACAGGTTTGGCCCTTATACATATATACAAACCATAAGTCTGCATAACCAACTTAATATACTCAACATGATCAGCCTCATTTTCCCCGCTTTTACGTTCAAGATGTTTGTAAATAGCATTGAACTTTTGGCAATCACTGTTTATCCTATTCCATTTACCCGTGAGCAAATTTTTTGTACAAGTACCATGAATTGTACTATTGTTGAAATCTTGCATAATTTGTCCCTAAAACGAATCCTCATTTCGGTCGGCTCCGATGTCGCTATTCTCGGAATTTTCGATCCAACACCAACATAGCAAAATTTCTTCTTCACGTGTCCAACGTGAACACCGACGGGTATGCTCTTCCTCCTCGTCATCCTCGTCCAAATCCACCGTGGATATTTTTGCCATTCGTTTGCCCCTACGATTATCTTTTGTTGGTGGTTGTGGTTCTTTAAATCATGGTTGCGGTTCTGATTGTTGAAAGGATTGTGGTTGTCATTGGAGATTTTGGAATGGTGCATTTCGTTGATGTTGGAGATTTTGGAATTGGTTGTTGAGTTGTTGGTTTTGAAAAGCTTGTTGTTGTTGACGATAAATTTGTTCGGGTGTCATTTGGGGAAAAGAATATTGCGTACCAAGAGGAGGATATTGTTGGTATGACGAGGAAGAAATTGAGTTTTGTGACGATGGTGTAGACGGGTTTGAGGAAGACATAGGATGCGGGTTGGTATTGAGGAGGTTTGTGAAATACCCTTCATTTGGATTTTGAGACATTTTCTTGTTTGTGTTTTGAGAGAATTAGAAAGTTTGTATGATTCTAGTGCGTTTTAAAAATGATTTGAAGGGGATATATGTAAAAGAGGGGATAAACGAAATTATTTATTTATTTATTTTAATAACCATCCGTTGTTAAACGGTTAAGTTTTTTTTGTCATTTTGTACGTCGTCTACCCGACGAGTTTCGATTTGGCGAGAAAGTGGCGAATGGAGGAGTGTCATAGCGAGGGAGTGGCGAATGCCACGTCAGAAACGACGAGCCAAATCACCACATACCCATTGCTCTTAAGAAATTTTTTCTCATGATTTTTAATGGTATCTTTGTATGTTATTCTCAAACCGGACGTGTCATTTCCCTGTTCCACACCCTATATATACGCAATAATTGAAAGAAGAAAAAAAATTACACACACAAACAAATGTTATAACGTACGCCAAATTGAGTGTCATAACATGGACACAATGGTAGGAAAATCGAAGTGGTGATGTGTCATGTAGCTTGTAGATACATGTAAGAAATATAATTCAAAAGTTACTTTGAGAATGACACTAATTGTATGACACATCATTTTGTAAATTTTTTTGTGTAAGTTTGTTTGTGGTTATAGTATTTCTCATTAAAAATTAAACTAAAATTTCTTAAGAAAAGTTACTCCTTTTATTCTGGTTCTACTTTCACTAAAATGGGTCTCAAGTTTTCGAGATGCAAAAGTAAAACCTGCAGATGCTGCATATAAAGGAAATGCTTTAACAAGAATCATATTTAAGTAGGAGATCAAAGTGGTAAACAGAAAATGAAAGTAAAAAATAGTAGAAAAGTTACCCCTTTTTATTGTGGTTTTAGTTTTACTAAAATGGGTCTGAAATTTTTGTAGATGCAAAAGTAAAACTTGCAGATGCTACCTTTGTCATGCACAGTTTTTGTAGATGGCATGCACTCTTTGTAAATGTTTATTTGCAGTATATTTTTCCATTTGCAAAAACATTTTTAGTTTGAAAATCTATTGAACCAAAAACAGACACATCAGCATTTTTCACAATGCTAAGTTTACGGGCTCGAATACGACCAACATTTATCGCACCTTCAAAGCGCGGTTGCTTCCGCTTCATGGGCAGCTTATCTCAGACACAAGAGGTTTGCCTTACTTTTATTGCACACTTACGGTTTGATCAAATTACTGAATGAGCCAACTTAAACTCAGGTACCACATTCCGTAGACGAAGAATAATGTAGCCATTTATTACCATGGTTAAGACAAAAGGCCGGGACCGAAATTTCATCCCACCTAACCATTGGGAAGTCAGTTTATGGCAGGTAACTTTTGTAACTACTGTATTTTTTAATCTTGCAATGGTTAATGAGAAATAAAACCAACAGGGTTTTCCAGGTGACCCGGGTAAGGCGAGTCTTTGACTCAGATGTACGCTTCGGACCGTTTGACCATTCGTTGCCACCCCCAACATATGT
>BQNB010012563.1:40443-78911 GCA_026074375.1 Tanacetum coccineum
AATGTGAAGCATATTAAAATCCTTAATAAATAAATAAATATATATTAAGTATTTAATAAACGTACTCTTCGTGTCTTAACACGTGTGCCCCCAATAGGCTCACATATTCGTAACGTATACGTGCTAGCCGACTACCATAACCCAACAGTGAGGTTTGAACCTCAAACCAACTCTTGTGACGATGGAAGGGTGCCTAACCAAATGCTTTTTAGTCATGTTTGTTTAAATTAGACTCCCTTAGTTGGCCTGTATTATAATGATTAACGGATTAAGATTACAGTTTGTTTGTAAGATTTACAAATGTTTTATACTAGTACTTGTTTAATGTCCTAAATGCAGGTCATTATTTGCTTCTAAACCGATACAAGCTGGTGATTGCATATTGAAGATTCCTAAAAGCGCGGTATGCTTTTACGGCTATTTATTACAGTTTGCTGCTTAAAATAGTTATTAATATATTTTTTGTTGTTGCAGCACCTCACAGCGGATAATCTACATCCGTCAGTTAGTTCTTTTTTAGGGGAAGGCATCAGTGACAGAGTAAAGCTTGCTTTGGTCGTCCTACTGCACCAAAAACTTGGTCAGGTACAAAATTTGTTTTGACTATCGATATGCAGCATTTTACTATAATGATTTTGTAAAAATGTTTGGCGTTGTTAGAATACTAATGGACATAATATTTCTCTGACCCCTACTTGTGAAAACGGGTAACACACCCTTTGGCGCCCCGATCTGCACAATTCAAAACCTATCTGTAGAAGACGATCGTTACGGTAATCTAACAAACCGATACCAAAATAGTAGCACAAGAACACAAACAAAAAAACACACATGCTCCCCCCCACCTACCCACCCATGGCTACATTAATAGATATGAGAGGGAAGGGTCGATCCCCTTAAGAAAGTTGGCCAAAACCTTGCCTTGGAAACATAATGTATGTGTTTTTTTGGCCTATGCTCTATTGCAGGCTTCTGAATGGGCCCCTTACATCAGCTGTTTGCCGCAGGTCGAGGAGATGCATAGCACGGTAATTTTACGTATACCTCGTTTGCTTCTGTTTTCAATTATTCCTGTTACTTAAAGCACTTTTTATTTCTGCAGATACTGTGGAGCGATGAGGAATTGGAGATGATCAAGACAAGCTTGCTATATGAGCAAACGCTGAAATATAAGGCTCATATTGAAAAGATCTACTTATCCATAAAACATGTATGCGTGTTACTAATATTTAGTTTGTGCAAGCTTACTGATTAAAGCACACAGTTGATATTCAGAAACTTATAATTACTATGCAGGTTCTTGACCGCTTTCTTGAATAGTTTGAAGACATTATTGGGCCAAAACCCAATCCGGGTAATCACAACCCGCTAGAAAAACCCGTTGGACCAAATGACAGTTACAAAACAGTTACATAACTGTTTTTGACAGTTATTTCGAAGATTCACAAATGGTTCCAATTTGAACCGACACAAAACTTAGATCATACCTATTCACTTTGTATAAATAGGACCAGATTCTGTAAAACAAACGCATGATGTAAGAATCATCAGTATGTATGACAGATTCTGAAATTATAGCAAGTTTAATAGCAAGTTTATATTCTGGTATATTTTGATTACAAATTTAAGATTACGATCCAACATTTGGTATCAGAGCAGGTTTGAATAAACCAGAAATCATCATACACCAGGTTTTTAAATAAACCCATTTAACCCTTTTATTTTATTTTCTTTACAATCTATACCCTTTTAGTTTTGTTTAGAAAATTTAGTCCCCTTTTAAATTTTAATTAGTATTTTTCAAAACCCTTTTTTAAAAATATATTAAAGCAAGCAAGGTAAAAAATCAATCAAGTTTTGTATTTTTATATAAAGAAAAAATCATTTTCATTTTTATAAATACAAAATAGCAAGTTAAACCGAACCTTTGTGGTTCACATAGTAAGTAAGAAAAAAACTTAGTATTTAAACAGGAATCGCACCACGGGTGGACAAAAGTAAGCAATTAAGAAAAATACTATTGTTTTTTTATAAAAAAGTAAGAGAAACCGTAGTGTTTCACCCAGTAAGAGAAACCGTAGTGTTTCACCCAGTAAGAGAAACCTCAGTGTTTCAACCCCGTAAGAGAAACCTCAGTGTTTCAACCCCGTAAGGAAGTACGCAAGTAAGAAAGTAAGCAAGAAACAACGTAAGTAAGAAAGCAACAAAGCATGACGAAAGGAGAAACATCTACACAAACTCAAGAGCAAGAAATCAGAATCAATTATGATTATAAGAGACGGAAAGCAAGAGTCATCAAGCAAGAGTCGGCAAGCAAGAGTCGAAAAGAAAGAAACCGGTGGCAAGCAAGAAACAGTGATAGATGAGAAAGCAGAAAATACAGTGAAGGAATGCACGAATTGGAAAGACAAGAAGAAAGACAAAGAGCAAGAAGCACTTCTCATCTCAGAAGACACAGCGTTTGGGATTACGGGGGAGAATATTGGACCAAAACCCAATCCGGGTAATCACAATCCTCTTAGAAAAAAACCCGTTGGACGCAAATGACCAGTTGACAAAACATTACAAAACTAGTATTTTGACAGTATATTTCGAAGAGTCCATAATGGTTCATATTTTGAACCGACACAACCTTTAGATCCATACCAATTCCACTTTGTATAAATAGGGACAAAATTCTGTTAAAACAAATGCATGATGTAAGAATCATCAGTATGACAGATTCTGAAATTATAGCAAGTTTAATAGCAAGTTTATATTCTGGTATATTTTGATTACAAATTTAAGATTATGATCCAACAGACATCACATTGGACAAGTTTAAGCATGCATACAATCTGGGTAAAAACTTTTTATCAGACTCCATTTTTTATTTTACTTTGTAATTATTCTTTTAGTTATATTTATTGATTATATATGGATCACATAGTGGGTTTAGTGCAATATTTTATTTTTGGTAACAAGGTGAATTTATATTACTCAAACCATAACCAACAAAACTACTACCAATCACAAAAGCTATCTAAGCCAAAGCAATCTATACATCTCAGGCAAAATGACAGAAACAAAACCAAATCACAAAGACACTATCCTTTCATCCAGACAAAGCTCAATATCCAGCGTGACTAAAAGAGAAGGACTAAGCACCATAGGAAAAAAAAAAAGAATAAAAGGGAAAAAAGGGGAAAACAAAAAGGGAGAAACCTTTATCCTTGCTACATTTCCAGCCTTAGAGGCTCTTGTAGATGGCATCACAAGAAAAAGGGTAAAACTCCTGTTCACACTGAGATCCAAAATCAATAAGCAACAAACCATTGCTGGCATCACTTATGGATAGGAGTTGCCCAGGGAAACAATCCCACTTAGCTACATTTCCCTTCGTGTTGCCAACCAAATTGGACCAACAATAAGGGCATCACTAACCTGCCAGCCATTTACAGGAAACCTACCTTATGGCATTAAGTATGCCTTTAACTATATGTTTACAGAGCACACTGATTATGATACTACACCATCCATAATCAGTAGGATTAAAACATATAGAAAGGTTCTTAAAGCCAGCTTATAAGGCCCTCTGCAAGTTTATAGCAGTTTGCTACTCAGATATCCATGCCATATCCTAACACAACCCACATAATGTAGCATTCCAGACTAGAAACTTAACCCTTCATAGGTTCACATTCCATTTGACAGCTACTTGTTGAGCTGCCATTGATTTCTTTACATTAAGGCCCAGAAGCCTCAATCTTACAGTATCACACAAATCGACTTTAAATGTCCACATCCCAACTACTGCATTCTTCATCTCTAAAGATTCTGTTATTTCTTTCTCTCCATATGGAATAGACAGCACCAGCCAAGCACAGTCTTCTCACAATACTCTATATGCTACTTTTATTAGGCTTCTCTGCAAGTTCATGGATAATGTCCGCCCACCCAATAGCATTACTTTGGAACGGCATCAGAGTTTTAAGTTCCATCCAAATAGCTTGAGAGAAAGGACAGTTGAAAAATAGATGATCATGAGACTCTGCATCACTCTTACATAATACACATACAATCATGTCATAAGATCCTCACTTTTCCATTCTGTCACAAGTCATCAATTTACCTTGAATTGTCATCCATAAAATAAAGGAAACCAAACCAATTTGGCCCATGTGCTTTTTGAGGACTGAACTCTCATATCTCTATACACTTCTTTAATACTAAATTTGCAATCCTTTCCATCCTTGTTCCTCCACACAATCCAATCAACCTTCTCTGATTCAAGCTTTGGGACTTTGACTTGTTTTATAATAGGATATATATTCTTCCAATCACTTGGAAATGGGTTATTGCAATTATTTGACTATTGTTTGTAAAAGAAACAAGGATCAATGATTTTAAACAGCTAAATCTAATTGATAATTTCTCGTTATTGTGACAGTAAAATCTCGAGCTTGGAGAGGCAGAAGGGGTCGTTCAATGGTATCTATGTTGATGATTTATTTACATTATATAACTGTCAGCAATTTATAAGAAGTCCCGGTGCTTTCATAATAGTCATGTTTGTACAATTTTTTTTAATGAGTGAACACTTTTTCAGATTCCTTTTGCAGATTTTTTTAACCATGATATAGATTCAGAAACACGTCCTTTGAATGATGACTTTGAACAGGTCCCATAGGCCCGTAACCTCTTTTTAAATAAGTGTTTTTTATAATTCTTAAGACTTATAGACCTAAATTTGCATCCTGCAGTTTATTGCTGGCAAAGATTATGCTCCTGGTGATGAGGTCTTTTTAAAATATGTGGATATTTCAAATGATGAACTTTTATTGCATTTTGGATTTATGATTCCGTTCAGCCAATATGATACGGTTCTAGTTGAGATCACTGTACCTCAGCATGATCACCTACGTGCAATGAAGTTGGATCTTCTGGATAGACACACACCACTAGTCCTGAATGGATTTAAGGAGTCACACTCTTGTAGATGTTACTTCTTATTGATGTATGTATCAACCTTTTATTATTGAATGTTGTCAGTATAGTCATGTGATAGTTTCTGGTATTATGTTCCATCATATGCTTTCTTTGAAGGGTAACTGATCGTATAAATATTATTCAGGAACGTAGAGTCTTCCTGTGTCGAAGGGCTGGGAATCCCGATATCACTTCGTGCATTTGCCAGAGTTGTATGTTGCACCTCTCCTCAAGGTCTATTACATTCTCTTTCATTAGGAATATATTGAGGCCATGGAAAGTGGGTCTCTCTTCCGCAAAAGATGCCGCAATGGAGGGGGCATCCCACTTGGGAAAACCACTCCCCCTTGCCTTTGCCTAAAATTTTGCCCTCTTGCGGTGAAATCTTTCTGGTCACTCCCATGTATTTTGTGTGTGTGTGTATCGTGTGTGACCCACCCTCTTCTCGCGAATGCCATCACACTACCACTCCCCGCCACCCTTGCCGTGCGTACCCATGTGTGTGTTGTGTGGGTTGACTTTGCAGGATACAAGACCCACTCCCTATGGCCTTAGAATATTAGACAGAGCAACAGTCTGCAGAAATTTCTGTACTGGTATCCACCACGAGTCAGTATGAATATGACCAAATCCTTTTAAGTTCTCTTTAAAACTGATTTTAATAGAAAATATGGATGCATGTATGTTAAAACAATGTTTCTGACGATTAAATAAAATTTTTATACATTGTCGATCACTCTAATTGTTTTATGTGTCGGGGCTTGTTTAGATTGTGTTACTTTTTTCTGCTCTTTATCACTATTTGTACTTGTATTCCTGTATTGATATACATTTTACTCAATTTTCCATCAAATATCCAATCGATATGTGTATCAACCTTGATAAGATCTGTGCTCTTCAGAGTTGCAGGAGCTAGCTATGGAAGCAACTGAAGATGATGGCTATTTGGCTCACATTCCTTTGAAGAACAAGGCTAGAGAAATGGAAGCACATCGGTTTTTGCGCATGAGATTTGATGACATGATTGAGAATCATAGTGCAGCTCTTGAGGTATTGCCGTACTCGAATTCTATTTAACCGTGGTGCTTCATGGGAAGTATAAAAACCCATCAGTTTCATTTAATAACAAACCTTGAAATTTCATTGTCCTTGAAAGGTTTAATTAATAAATGGGAGAATAGGCAAATAGATGATTCTTACTTCCAGAATCTAAAATGTTAATATTTAAATGGAGCATATTATGGAGTAGATATATGACACCCAAGAAATGCCACAAGTAGGCTGAGTGAAATGTGTCAAATGTGAGGTTTAATGAGTCAAACACGCAGAAAATGTCTATTTATAATGGGTAATACCGATATACAAGTAGCTATTAGTGAAACGGATCAAATGAGGGGCTGAATGGGTCAAAACACTTTGAAAAGTCCACCTGACATGATTATTTAAAGGCATACAACTTCTAAAATCATTTTCTAAGACGAACTTACATTTAAGTTAGGTCGATATGCCTCCACGAGTGCACCCTTACCCGGTTCTGTTTTGACTCCTTATAAAACTCCACCATTGGGTTTGCCATCCTAACATGGTACCAATACTTTCAAACGTATGAAAATCCAACATCATGCAATTAGACCCGATGCCCAGTAAAAAACCCATACTCCAATAATGCACCTTATCACCCATCGATATATCCAATTGAACCAAAACAATTATAAAGTAATCATACTTTTGCCTACTTCTAAATAATAGTAACATTGTAATTATATCAATATAAACAAACTTTAGTACCAAACATTATACTAACACTTACCAGAAGCACAAGCCAATACAATATGTGAACTTACGGCTTCTTTATAAATCGGCTGACGATGTAGAAAATTCCGGATGCTAACAACCGTTCACGTGTTCGAATCACTTAACCGCAACTTCAAATCTGAACAAAATTACGACCTAATTCCACCTGAAAGCACATCAACCCAGTCAACACATAATGTTTCCTTTGAAGCATTTTATCAAACACTTTGCCCGCAACTACTAATGCTTTTACTGAAGCACTTTATCAAACACTTGCACACACACTAAAAAATGCTTAACATTTTTTGAGACCACTATCAAACTCACAATAAAATGATATTATATATATTATGAGACCACAATCAAAACCTAATTGATGATGATACCTTTTCGATTGAGAAAGTTGGTTGAGTGCCGAGTGGTGGAAGATAATGGCGATTTTGGTGAAACTGATTATGAAATTCACATATTTAATTGGATTTTGAAAATAGGATTTGGGTGAATGATTTGGGTGAATGATTTGGGGATTTGGAGATTGACATATTTAACTCGGATAATATGGGTGGGATAAGTTTGTTGGGGATTTGGGGGTGAATCTGTAAATAAAATTGGAAATTAGGTGGGATAACGTTTTTTTCGGATTAGAATCCTCTAAATGAGTCAAACATGATACATCTGTATCACCAATCACAATAAGTTAATTGAAGAAAACTTTTTCTTTTAATAAAAATCATGGCCCACTATTTATTTTCACACACATAAACTTAACAAATCAAGCATGTTTGACGCAGGAGCTAGCTATGGAAGCAACTGAAGATGATGGCTATTTGGCTCACATTCCTTTGAAGAACAAGGCTAGAGAAATGGAAGCACATCGGTTTTTGCGCATGAGATTTGATGACATGATTGAGAATCATAGTGCAGCTCTTGAGGTATTGCCGTACTCGTATTCATTTAACCGTGGTGCTTTTAGGGGAAGTTTAACCCATCAGTTTCATATAATACAAACCTTTGTTAATTTCATTGTCCTAGAAAAGTTTAATTAGTAATAGGAGAATAGGCAAATAGATGATTCTAACTTCCAGAATCTAAAATGTTAATATTTAAATGGAGCATATTATGGAGTAGATATATGACACCCAAGAAATGCCACAAGTAGGCTGAGTGAAATGTGTCAAATGTGAGGTTTAATGAGTCAAACACGCAGAAAATGTCTATTTATAATGGGTAATACCGATATACAAGTAGCTATTAGTGAAACGGATCAAATGAGGGGCTGAATGGGTCAAAACACTTTGAAAGTCACCTGACATGTATTTTTAAGGCATAGAATCTTCTAAATCATTTTTCTAAGACGAACCTACATTTAAGTTAGGCGATAATACATCCACGAGTCAACCTTACCCGGTCTGTTTTGACTCCTTATAAAACCCACCAGTTTTGCCATCTAACATGTACCGTCATACATATTGCAATTACTTGTATAAATGTTTTGCACTTGTTTAAGGCGAATTATGTTGCATTCAAATGTTATGATTACCGTTTCCTATGTCCTTCGAAAATCATATTATACAGCACTTCATCTTCGTGTACTCGTGTGCATGAAACAGTTGCAGCTAGTTAACATAAAGTTCAGTTGCACACTTAATCAGTAACAACTAACAAGTTTCCTTTGTGCACATTTGCTTTACAGTCTCTGACTTGTGCCGCCTCTCCTACACTGTCTGGAAAATGCGCACGAAGAATGCAGCTGGCTCGAGATCTCCTCACTAGTGACCTTCAGATTCTTAGATCTGCTTCTGCGTGGCTGAAATGCTACTGTGAAACCTTGAAGGTCTAGTCGAGAACATGATCCACTACATGTTTTTCAAAACAATCTTTCAAATTTTCGGTTTTTGACCAAACGGCCTGTAAATGGCTCAACGTGAAACTTTCTTTGGCCTATTTGAGCAAGACTTAACATGGTAGTAAGTAAATGGCTTGTTGAAGGCTGTTAGTCCATTTTGCCTCGAGTTTTTGGACACGGACATAGCCTTGGTGGGATGATGTAGGTGTTGGGTACTTTTTCTTAGCCCATGAGGATTAATAGCCCAACACATTGAGGCCCATCTTGGGTCTATTTAAGGACTCTTATTATTGTGGTTAGCAGTAAGATGTGTGAAGAGTTGTAAGGGAGAGAAAAAGAAAAGAAAAGAAAGAATATTTTCGGAGTAATATATCACCAAAATCCAACTGAAGTGTTTTTCCGATCACCGGAGATTGCACCGTCGGATCGTCACGATTTTTGGACTGTACATCGAGAGGAAGGTTCTGACCGTTGGGATTTTGATTTTGAGGCCCGGAAGTCCGTTTTCATACCTGGGTAGATTGCATCTTATTAGGTGATATTCTTCCTTTCTTGTTCTTTGATTGTTGCCATATATCTTGATGCTTGATTCCAATATTATAATATTATGATGTTTGTTGTATACCTCTAGTGTTATCTAGAGAAAATCTTGTGTACCTCTCCTCGTTGATAGTGAATTTAAGCGGCACTAGGTGTCCCGTGGTTTTTACCCGTTTTGGGGTTTTCCACGCTAAAAGTTTGGTGTTCTTGCTGTGTGTTTGATTACATTTATATAAATAAGCTGTTTTTGGGGTCTGATTTGAGACTGTAGGGGCTGATAGAGTTGTTTTCGTTTTCCTTTTGATTTTGCATCCTCATAGGTTCATACGGGTTTGGGTAAGTGCCGTCAAACGAAGGTTTTGCTTTCGCAATTGTGTTTATACCGTTGTGACCCATTGTTCTTACCTGTCAAATTGGTATCAGACCTTGGTTCTTGGTTTGGGGACTTACCCTGTTTAAACGATGGAAGCTAATACAAGTAGGATGGTTAGTTTGAATGGTTCTAATTATCATGTTTGGAAAGGAAAAATAGAGGATCTCCTTTATGTTAAAGACTACTACTTGCCTGTATTTACTACTGAGAAACCTGAGAACAAAACAGATGCAGAATGGACTATTTTGCATAGACAGGTTTGCGGGTATATTAGGCAATGGGTTGATGATAATGTTTTGAACCATATTTGTGAGGAGACACATGCTCGTACTCTTTGGAAAGAACATTAAATCTCGAAAAACTGGAATTAACAAGTTGTCTAAACAGCAAATGAATGAGAAAAAGTACGCTAATAGGATCTCCTATTACTGATCACTTAAATGCCTTTCAGGGTATTATAAATCAGCTTGCAGGTATGGGTATCAAGTTTGAAGATGAGATTCAAAGCTTGTAGCTTCTTGGTACTTTACTGAATACTTGGGAGACTTTTAGGACATCTTTGTCCAACTCTACACTAGATGGTGTTATCACCATGGAATTGGCTAAAGGCAGTATCTGAATGAAAAACAAGAAGAAAGTCACAGGTTCTTCTTCACAATGTTCAGATGTCCCTTGTCACAGAAAGGCGGGAGAAGTCAAAGCTAGAGACCCAGTAACAGAGGTATCATCGTAGAAGTGCTACAAGAAAATTTGCTGATGTTGAATGTTATCATTGTCATAAAAAGGGCCACACGATGAAGTTTTGCAGACAGTTGAAAAAGGAGAACAAAAAGAAAAACTACAACAACCAGAAGAACAAACACAAGAAAGATGAGAATGTGAATGACAATCAGAAGTAAATACCACCCAGATTAGTTCTTTGTTTGTTATGATTATGATATGGGTCAACCTGCTAATACTGAATCGAGTTGGATTCTTGACAGTGGAGCACGTGCATGTTGCCAACACGAAAAAATTATTTCTTCATCATATACGCACCAGGTGACTTCATGTTGTTAGATGGGTAATATTGGGCTATCAAGGATTGCTTGGTTATTAGGAGATATTTTGCTTAAAGTTTGACACGGGGATGGAATGGTTTTTGCATAATTAAAACATGTCCCAGATATGAGACTCAATATTATCTCAACAGGTCTTCTTGATGAAGATGGTTACCACACAATTCTGGTAATGGTTTGTGGAAAGTAACACTCGAAATCCTTGATTTGGCATAGAAAAAGGGAATCCAAGTTTAATACAAGACTCCTCCGAAGATATCCAAGAGCATTATCAATGCGAGACAATGAGTGATATGACCAGTTAATGGGCAAAAGAGACTGTCACATGAGTGACAAGGAATGTCATTCTTTCTAAGAAGAATGTGTTATATGGTGTGCATGATATCAACTTGAAAAAGTGTTCTCACTGTTTGGCAGGAAAGCAAACTAGACTTGCTTTTAAGAGTCGTTCTCCTTTCAGAATGGAGAACATACTTGATCTGGTACATTCCGATGTTTGTGGTCCCATGAAGACTAAAACACTTGGTGGGTGTTCATATTTTGTCACTTTCATCGATGATCACTCAAGAAAGGTTTGGGTATATACCTTGAAGACTAAATGATTCAAGTATGGATGGTTTAAAGCAGTTTCATGCTTTAGTGAGAGGCATACAGAGAAAAACTAAATGTATTCGAACTGACAATAGAGGTGAATACATTGGCCCCTTTGATGCTTATTGTAGAGAGCATGGAATTCAGCATCAAAAGACTCCACCGAAGATACCACAGTTAAATGGCTTAGCAGAGCGGATGAATAGAACTTTGGTTGAGAGAGTCAGATGCTTGCTTTCACATGCAGGGTTGCCTGCTTCTTTTTGGGGTGAGGCTTTGAATATGGCGGTACATGTTATTAATCTAACCCCTTGTGTTCCTTTGCGTTTTGATGTTCCTGACAGGGTTTGGAGCGACAAAGATGTTTCATACCGTCATTTACGAGTTTTTGGATGCAAGGCATTTGTGCATATTCCTAAAGATGAAAGATCAAAGCTTGATGTGAAGACTAAGCCATGTGTGTTCCTCGGGTATGGTCAAGATGAATTTGGGTACAGGTTGTATGATCCAGTTCAAAAGAGACTTGTTCGTAGCCGAGATGTAGTGTTTGAGGAAGATCAAACTTTGAAAGATGTTGAGAATGCTGAGAGGGAGACAATTCCTCAACATAAAGATGATCTTATTGACTTGGATCCGGTTCCTCCTAAACATTTTGACTCACAGTTTGGAGATGATATTCAGAATGAGAATGAACAAGTGTGCATGATGATGTTGATGCTCAGAAGAGCAACCAAACTAGATGAAGACTTCATCCTGAGTTACCAGACCTGATAGTCCGCCATTCCTTCCAGCTAGGCGGTCTACTAGAGATCATCACCTTCCACACGCATCTGCACTAGTAGTTTTACTTACAGATGGGGGAGAACCCCGAGTGTTATGCAAGAAGCTATGAAAGATCACAAAAAAAAAAATGGTTTAAGCCTAGAACTGAGACGAATTCCTCGCACGAGAACAAATACCTTTGAGTTGGTGAAGCTGCCTAAGGGCAAGAGAGCTTTGAAAAAAATAAATGGGTTTACAAATTGAAGACTGAAGAACATACTTCTAGACCGAGGTTAACAAGGCCAGATTGGTGGTTAAAGGTTTCAGACAAAAAAATGTATTGATTTTGATGAGATTTTCTCTCCGGTTATGAAGATGGGATCAATTCGAGTTGTTCTTGGTTTGGCGGCTAGCCTCGATCTTAAGGTGGAGCAAATGGATGTCAAGACAGCTTATTCATCATGGTAAACTGGAATAAGAAATCTACATGGAGCAACCTGAAGTTTCTTCATGGTAAAGGGGAAGGAAAGGCTACGAGTGTATACCTTCAGAAAAGTTTGTACAGGTGAAGCAAGCACCGAAGAGTGGTACAAGAATTTTGAGTCGGTCATAGGGAAGCAAGGCTACCGAAAGACTTCTTCAGATCACTGTGTTTTCTTTCAAAAGTTTGGTGATGATGACTTTATCATCTTGTTGCTATATGTGATGAAATGTGCGAGGAGCGGATGTTTGGCAAGAACATTGGAAGAATTGCCCAATTGAAGCGAGATTTGAGCAAGTCTTTTTCTATGAAAGACTTGGGGCCAGCAAAACAGATCATTGGCATTCGGATTTTCCGTGATAGAGGAGTGCCAATGAATTATGCATATATCACAAAGCAATATATTGAGAATGTCATGCAGGTTTTCAACATGGATAAAGCTAAAGTGGTTAGTTCCCCTCTTACTAGCAACTTTAAGCTAACTGATAAAGATTGCCCCTTTTCCAAGAAGATATTATTGAAAAGATGGATAGAGTTTCCATAGCCTCGCGGTTGAGCTTGATGTATGCTATGGGGTGAGTACAGGCGGATTTAGCTCATGCATTGGTGTTGTCTGTCGGTTTCTTTGTCCAAATCCTGGTAAGAAGCATTGAGAAGCTGTTAAATGGATATTTAGATATCTGCGAGGTACTTCCAAATTGGGTATCACATTTAGAAATGGGAAACCCATGCTTGTTGGTTTCACAGACTCAGATATGGCTGGAAATAAGGACAACATGAAATCCACTTCTGGATACTTGATGACCTTTGCAGGGGGAGCAGTTTCATGGCAATTCTAATTGCAAAAGTGTGTGGCATGATCTACAACAGAAGCTTGAAAGAAGTTAATGCAGCAACAGAAGCGTGCAAAGGACTATTGTGTTAAAAGGTTTGTCTGCAAGAACTTGGTTTAAGCAACACCGTTATGCGGTTCTTTGTGACAATCACAGTGCTATTCAACCGTGCTAAGAAATTCCGATGTTTTCACTAAAGACAAAAACAGATTGATATCCGTTATCATTGGATAGAGATGCCATTGAAGAAATGGTAGTTTGAACCTTCAAAAAAGTTCCTACGTGAGAATGCCTCCGATATGTTGACAAAGGCTGTAGCAAGAGAAAAGTTGAAGGTGTGTTGCTCGATCGCCGGGATGGCGAACTCATCCTCATAGGCAGGAAAAGGGGAGATTTGTTGGGTATTTTTTCTTAGCCCATGAGGATTAATAGCCCAACACATTGAGGCCCATCTTGGGTCTATTTAAGGACTCTTATTATTGTGGTTAAGCAGTAAAATGTGTGAAGAGTTGTAAGGGAGAGAAAAAGAAAAGAAAAAAAGAAGATTTCGAGATAATATATCACCCAAATCAACTGCAGTGTTTTTTCGATCACCGTAGATTGCACCGTCGATCGTCACGATTTTCGGACTGTAGCTTCCTGACATCGAAGGAAGGTTCAGACCGTTGAGAATTTCTATTTGAGGCCTGAAGTCCTTTTTCATACCTGGTGCAGATTGCAAACTTAATAGGTGATAATTCGTCCTTTCTTTTATTGATTTGCCATATATCTTGATGCTTGATTCCAAGATTATGATGTTTATTGTATACCTCTAGTGTTATCTAGAGAAGACCTTGTGTACCTCTCCTCGTTGATAGTGAATTTAAGCGGCACTAGGTGTCCCGTGGTTTTTACCCGTTTTGGGGTTTTCCACGCTAAAAGTTTGTTGTTCTTGCTATGTGTTTGATTACATTTATCATTTGCTGTTTTGGGGCTGATTTGAGACTGTTAGGGGCTGATTAGAGTTGTTTTTAGTTTTCCCTATTTGTTTGCATCCTCATAGGTTCATACGGGTTTGGATAAGTGCTTTCAAACGAAGGTTTTGCTTCCGCAATTGTGTTTATACCGTTGTGACCCGTTGTTCTTACATGTCAGCAGGTAGCTGTGAACTTGAGTTTAAATTGTGGTGCTTTTGTTGCGAGCTCTACCTGTGGCTATAAGAAATTTTTTAACAGTTAATTAAATCCTCTCCATGTGTCTAGTCAATGTTGAAAATGTTTTGAAAAAGATAGAAATTGATAAATTAACCTGCTCATAATCAAATACAGTATTTTTAAGATTAAAACATGAACACTTGAGGACAACGCTACATGTGAAAGTAGGGAAATTCTTCTTGATCTGTAAATAGATACTCATATTCAGTTCTCCATCTACCTATTGCAGTGAATTGCACATATACTTTCGTGGTGATGAGCTTGGGTGCTTATGATTAGTGACCGACTAGTATAAGTTCATCGTGTATTTTTTTGATTTTATTGATAAGTTTCGCTATCGAATGCAATGTTCATTGATGAGCTTTTCGAGCCGAGTTCGAGCCTTTAATTATCCGAATCTTACTTGAGCCGAGCTCAAGTCTGGATGATTAAAGCTCGTCGAGCTATCGAGCCGAGCTCGAGCCTACCTTTTAAATTTCATGCCGAGTTCGAACTCGGATTGACTCGATTGCAGCCCTATTAGTACAACATATCATCTTGATTAAAAACTAAACTAAACAACTAATGTGCAAAAAGCATTTGAAAAAACTACAAGACATTGCAAAACAATCTTTAACTCAAATGATACCTATAAGATAATTGACCAACTTTTCACACACTCTACAATTTTAATTTTACGTGTTCGAATTCGACTTGCTTCCTCAGCGTGACGACGTTTCGGCATCAGGTGCAGCCGTGAAACCTCGACACCTCATATATATCCCACAACAGGTTTCCTATTGATGTTGAGACATGTAATTGTTAAAATTGGTAAATTCAAAAATGTTTTTTTACCTATATCACTGATTTACTTACTTATCTTAAAATCCAATCCAAATATAGAAGAATTTACTAATTTACTAACTATATTATTCATTGCACTGAAACAAAACCTAATACCTACTGTACAATTTTTATCTTTTCATTTGCAAAAGCAATTTTAGTTTGAGAATATCTTGGGCCAAAAACAGACGACCAGCATTTTCACAATGTTAAGTTTAGGGGCTCGAATTCGACGAATACTCATCACGCCTTCACCCCGCTACTCCTTTCGCATCATGTCCACTTCATCTCAGAAACATCAGGTTTGTTTTATTTGTAATGCACGCCAACTGTTTGATCAAATTACTGAATGAGCCAACTTAAAACTCAGGTACCACATTCCGTAGACGAAGAAGAATGTAGCCATTTATTACCATGGTTAAGACGCAAGGCCGGGGCCGAAATTTCGTCCCACCTAACTATTGGGAAGTCAGTTTATGGCAGGTAACTACTGTTGTTTAAAAATACTACAGGTTAATAACTATCTAAACCAACCAACTTTTAATCTTTTAATGGTTTAACGAGAAACAAAACAGATGAGGTTTTCCCTATTCATGTTACCCGGGTAGAGAGTATTTGTTTATATTAGACTCTCTTAGCTGGCTGGTATATTAATAATAACGGATTAAAATTAAGTTTTTAAGATTTACAAGTGTTATATACTTTTTTATGTCCTAAATGCAGGTCATTATTTGCTTCTAAACCGATACAAGCTGGTGACTGCATATTGAAGATTCCAAGAAGCGCGGTATGCTTTCATGGCTATTTATTACAATTTGCTACTTACAATAGTTAGTAATGTATATTTTGTTGTTGCAGCACCTCACAGCGGATAGTTTACATCCTTCAGTTAGTTCTTTGTTAGGGGAAGGCTTCGCTGACGATGTAAAGCTTGCTTTGGTTGTCCTACAGCACCAAAAACTTGGTCAGGTACAATGGGTGAGAAATATTAACATGTAAATTAAATATACATGAAACCTGGAAAGTATTGAAGCTTAAAAACTAGTGATCTGCACACTTCAAAACCTATTTTTAGAAGATGATTGTTACAATAAATCTAACCAACTGATATGATTCAAAAGTTGGCTAGCACAAGAACACGAAAAAGAACCCCGCACTTATGCTCTCAAACGTTTTAAATTGTTGAAAGCTGGAAAGAATGTACAAAATAAGTTCCCCACCCCTCTTTTTTGTTATAAAGACTAGGGGGAAGAGTCGATCCTCTTGAGGAGGTCGGCCAAAACCTTGCCTTAGAGACATAATGTAGATAGCTCTTTTTGTCTATCCTCTGGTGCAGGCTTCTGAATGGGCCCCTTACATCAGTTGTTTGCCGCGAGTCGAGGAGATGCATAGCACGGTACTTTTACCTATGCCTCGTTTGCTTCTGTTTTCAATTATTCCTGTTACTTGAAGCACTTTTTATTTCTGTAGATGCTTTGGAGCGATGAGGAATTGGAGATGATCAAGACAAGCTTGTTATATGACGCAACGCTGGAACGTAAGGCTCATATTGAGAAGATCTACTTATCCATAAAACATGTATGTCTGTTATTTAATATATAGTTTGTGCAAGCTCGCTGATTAAACAATTGATGTTGACAAACTTATAATTTCTATGCAGGTTCTTGACCGCTTTCCTGAATATTTTGAAGATGTCACATTGGACAAGTTTAAGCATGCATACAATCTGGGTAAAACATTTTATCCGACTCCATTTTTTATTTTACCTTGTAATTATTCTTTACTTATATTTATTGTTATGTGAACTAGTCATCCCTTGATAGTCACCTTCTTTTTTATGTTTACGGTCATGTGTTTGTGTGTGCACCTGTACAGAATATTGGGTTATTGCAATTATTTGACTATTGTTTGTAAAAGAAGTAAGGATTAATGATTGTAAACAGAAAAATCTAATTGATAATTTCTCGTTATTGTGACAGTCAAATCTCGAGCTTGGGGTGACGGAAGGGGTAGTTCAATGGTATCTATATTGATGATACATTTTATAACTGTCTATAATTTATAAGAAAGCCCAGATACTTTCATATTAGTCATATTTGTATTGGGGAAATGATCACTGCTGTGAACAGGAGTGATCTTGCCTGCTGCAACTACTTTAAACCTGCATTTCTCACGTCAGCTTCAGCTTTAGTGACCAAATGCAATCGCCTAATGCTAGCCTTCACATCCATGTTTAAAGCAGTAGCACTAGCCAAGTTCACTGCTGTAGACAGCAGTGATCATTTCCCCATTTTTTAATGAGTGAACACTTTTTCAGATTCCTTTTGCAGATTTTTTTAACCATGATATAGATTCATCGGTAACACATACTTTGGATGACTTTGAACAACAGGTCTCATAAGTAACCTCTTTTTAAATAAGTATTTTTGTTATTCTTATGACTCATAGACCTAAATTTGCATTCTGCAGTTTATTGCTGGCAAAAATTATGCTCCTGGCGATGAGGTCTTTATAAGATATCTGGATGTTTCAAATTTTGAACTTTTATTGCAATATGGATTTATGATTCCTTTCAGCGAATATGATACGGTTCTAGTTGAGATCACTGTACCTCAGCATGATCACCTACGTGCATTGAAGTTGGATCTTCTGTATAGACACTCAATACAAGGCCGAATGGGTTTTAAGAAGCCAAACTCTTGTAGAAATTACTTCATACTGGAGTATGTATCGACCTTATAATCTTGAATGTTGTCAGTATAGTCATGCATGTGATAGTTTCTGGTATGTATATTCCATCATATGGTTTCTTTGAAGGCTAACTGATCGTATATATATTATTCAGGAATGACAATTCTTCAGAAGGGTGGGGAATCTCGATACCTCTTCGTGCATTTGCCCGAGTTCTATGTTGCACCTCTCCTCAAGGTCCGTGACATTCTCTTTCGTTAGGAATATATTGAGGTCATGGAAATTGGGTCTCTCTTCCGCAAAAGATGCCGCAGTGGAGGGGGTATCCCACTCGGGGAAACCACTCCCCCCTTGCCTTTCCCAATAATTTGGTCCACGTGCAGTGAAATCTTTCTGGTCGCTCCTGTGTATTTTGTGTGTGACCCCACCCCCTTCTCGTTAATGCCATCCCTCCCACTACCACTCCCCACCACCCTTCCCGTGAGTACCCATGTGTGTGTTGTCAGTTGTCTATGCAGGATATAAGACCCACTCCCCATAGCCTTAAAATATTAGACAAAACAACAGTCTGCAGAAATTTCTGTACTCGGATCTTTATCCACCACAAGTCAGTGTGAATATGGCCCAAAATATATGATATCCAGTTCTTTTAAATAATCTCCTTAAAACTGATTTTAATAGAAAATAAGGATGCGTGTTAAAAGTTAAAAGTATGTTTTTGACTATTAAATAAAGGAGGAGTTTATTTTCCCAAAATGATACGGAGTATTATATAAGGGCTTGTTTGGCTTGTGTTACTTTTTTCTGCACTCTATTCACTATTTCTATTCGTTTTTAACCTTGATAATATCTACACGTTTGTGTGCTCTTCAGAGTTGCAGCAGTTAGTGATGGAAGCAACAGAAGATGATGGCCATCTGGCTCGATATCCTTTGAAGAACAAGGAGAGAGAAATGGAAGCACATCGGTTTTTGCATTTGAGATTTGATGACATGATTGAGAATCATCGTGCAGCTCTTGAGGTATTGTCGTATTCATTTAACAGTGGTGCGTTCAGGGGAAGTTTCACCCATCGGTTTCATATAATAAAAACCTTTGTTAATATCATTGTCCTTGAAAAGTTTAATTAGTATGCATGAAAGTATGAAACTAAAAATTAATAGCATCAGTAAGTTGTAACGACATTGTTTTAAAAAGTACAGTAATTCATAATGGCAGAATAGGCAAATAGATGATTCTAACTTCCAGAATCTAACATGTTAATATTTAGATGGGGCATATTTTGGAGTAGATAATAGATATATTGTGTACTTGTTGGTAATGCCTGCAATATATGGCACCCAACAAATGCCAGAAGCAGGCTGAGTGAAATGGGTCAAATGGGGGGGTTAATGGGTCAAATACGTAGAAGATGTCCTTTCATAATGGGTAATACCAAAATAGCTACGGAGTATTAGTGAAATGGGTCAAATGAGGGGCTGAATGGGTTAAAACGCTTTGAATGTCACCTAACGTGTATTTAAATGCATACAATCTTCTAAATCATTTTAGCTAAGACGAAATTACATTAAAGTTAGGCGATAAAGCATCCACAAGTCAACCCTACCTGGTCTGTTTTGATTCCTTATAAAAACCACCAATTTTCCACCTAACATGTACCGTCATAGATATTGAAATTACTTTTATAAATGTTTTGCACTTGTGTAAGGCGAATTCTGTTGCATTCAAATTTTATGGTTACCGTTTCCTATGTCTTTCGAAAATCATATTATACAACACTTATTCTTCGTGTGTACTCGTGTGCATGAAATAGTTGCAGCAACTTAACATAAAGTTTAGTTGCACATTTAATCAGTAACAGCTAACAAGTTTCCTTTGTGCACGTCAAATACGTAGAAGATGTCCTTTCATAATGGGTAATACCAAAATAGCTACGGAGTATTAGTGAAATGGGTCAAATGAGGGGCTGAATGGGTTAAAACGCTTTGAATGTCACCTAACGTGTATTTAAATGCATACAATCTTCTAAATCATTTTAGCTAAGACGAAATTACATTAAAGTTAGGCGATAAAGCATCCACAAGTCAACCCTACCTGGTCTGTTTTGATTCCTTATAAAAACCACCAATTTTCCACCTAACATGTACCGTCATAGATATTGAAATTACTTTTATAAATGTTTTGCACTTGTGTAAGGCGAATTCTGTTGCATTCAAATTTTATGGTTACCGTTTCCTATGTCTTTCGAAAATCATATTATACAACACTTATTCTTCGTGTGTACTCGTGTGCATGAAATAGTTGCAGCAACTTAACATAAAGTTTAGTTGCACATTTAATCAGTAACAACTAACAAGTTTCCTTTGTGCACATTTGCTTTACAGTCTCTGACTCGTGCCGCCTCTCCTACACTGTCCGGAAAATGCGCACGAAGGATGCAGCTGGCCCGAGATCTCCTCACTAGTGACCTTCAGATTCTTAGATCTGCTACTGCATGGCTGAAAAACTACAGTGAAACCTTGAAGGTCTAGTCTAGAACATGATCCACTACATGTTTTTCAAAACAATCTTTCAAACTTTCGGTTTATGACCAAACGGCCTGTAAATGGCTCAACTTGAAACTTTCTTTGGCCTATTTGAGCAAGACTTAACATGGTAGTAGTAAATGGCTTGTTGAAGGCTGTTATTCCATTTTGCCTCGAGTTTTTGGACATGGACATAGCCTTGGTGGGATGATGTAGGTAGCTGTGAACTTGAGTTTAAACTGTGTGGTGCTTTTGTTGCGAGCTCTACCTGTCTCTATAAGAAAATTTTTAACAGTTAATTAAATCCTCTCCATGTGTCTAGTCAATGTTGAAAATGTTTTGAAAAAGATAGAAATTGATAAATGAACCTGGTCATAATCAAATACAGTATTTTTAAGATTAAAACATGAACACTTGAGGACAACATTTTTTTTTTTGAACGGCAATATATATAAAAATAAATAAATGACTAGCAAGAAGCTAGTGAATTAAGTACAAGTGAAAGAGATAGCGTTACAAGGATTACAAAGCCACTCCAACCAATTACATTTGGCTTTCTTGATTCTATTAGATATCCAACTAAACGTAAATGGCTTCACATCGTTGAGTATGAGGTCTTTGCTAGGCCTTTTCACTGTGAATGTGGTATCGTTTCTAAATCGCCAAAGAATCCAAATGGTTGAGTGTATAACCGCATCAAATATTTTGGTGGTTGACGGAGAGAAGTTAACCCGGTTCTTGAGGGAGAAAATATCGTTGATGTTCTCAAGACGAACATTACAGATGTTCCACCACTTGAGCACCTCGGTCCATGTCTTTTTTGCAATCCCACACTTAACAAATAAGTGCTCTTCCGTCTCAATTTCCTCATTGCATATCGGGCATAGAACTGAGTCCAAATCAACATCCCTATTTTACAAGTTTGATCTAGTCGTTATTCTTTGGTTTACAACTCTCCAGCTTGTTATGTTAACTTTTTTCGGGACCAGATTGTTCCAGCTTGTAGTGGGTGCATATGAAATATTCAAGGAGTTTGAGATTAATTTCCTCATACCTTTAACAGAAAAAATTCTTGAGCTATCAATCAGGCAAACCCCCAAGTGTCGGGGTTAGTGGAAAGGTGTAGGTTTGCAAGAAGGTTTTGAAGAATAATCAACTCTTCATGGTCTGCTGTTGATCTCAGCTCTCTGCTCCAAGCCCCACTGAAACGATAAGCTTGGTGGACCTGTCACACCAATTCCAGCTCAAGTTCGTGGAGGTGCAGCGGACACGCCCAAAGTCGACACCAGATGAGTAGGCTGATGGTTCACAGGAACAAAGGTAGAGGAAGTAAGTGTTGGGACACGATCACATACACGACAAAGAGGATGTAACTCAAGCCGAAACAACCTTGGGAAGGCATTGCAAAGAGGAGAATTTCCCACCCAAACGTCCTTCCAAAAACTTGTTGATTCGCCATTTCCAATCTTCAATCTGAAAAGGGTATGCAAATCAATCCCATAGCTAGTTAGGTCCTGATTTAACTTAGCAATTTGGTACCATGCACCTGATTTATTTCTAATGGTTGAAATGTCTTGAAGCCCTCCATGTTGTCCATGAATCGATTTAATAATGCTAGCCCATATAGAACTTGTTTCACAAAGGAAACGCCACCACCACTTAGCAAGTAAACTCAGATTAGATACCCTTAAACTACCAATATCAAGACCTCCATCTTTAAGCGGGGAAATGACTTTGTCCCAAGCAATCCACGCGATCTTATTTGAGTCATGCCCACCACCCCAAAAAAACTTCCGTCTAATACTTTCAAGATTCTTAATAACCATTTTGGGAGCTTTGAAAATAGAAAAATAATAAACTCCAAGACTACCAAGGACGGATTTAGAGAGAGTAAGGCGACCACCAAATGAAAGTGTTTTTGCTTTCCAAGATGAAAGACGTTTATGAAACCGTTCTAGTAGAGGGAGCCAATTATCGCATCTTGACATATTTGCACCAATAGGAAGACCCAAATAGTTACATGGAAAGTTGGATGGTTGACACCCAATTAAAGATGCAAGGAAATTCCGCTCAACCTCACATACACCAATACCAAATAATTTACTTTTATTGAAGTTTAATTTAAGCCCGGATGCAAGATGGAAACAAGTTAGAAGTCTTGACAAGTTCAAGACATTAATCTTTGACCATTCTCCCATTATTAAAGCATCATCCGCAAATTGGAGATGCAAGACACATACCTTGTCTTTTCCGACTTCTATACCCCGAAAGGAGTGATTGTTTCTTGCTTCAAGAAGAGCCACATTAAGGGCTTCAACCGCCAAAATGAAAAGAAGAGGGGAAAGTAGGTCACCTTGTCGGAAACCTTTTTCAAGTTTGAATTCTCGGGTTGGTGAACCGTTAATAAGAACCGAGGTGTATGCCGAAACTCGAATCCAAAGCCTCCATTTGTTACTAAAACCCATTTGATCCATGACAGACTCCAAAAAAGTCTAATTTAATGTATCAAAGGCTTTCTCAAAGTCAACTTTGAGAAAAAATACTTTCTTTTTAGCTAATTTTGCCCACGATATAATTTCATCCACCATAAGTGGGCCATCTATAATTTGTCTTCCTTTGATGAATGCCTTTTGAACATCACTCACAACCGATGAGATGACACTAGAAAGGCGGCTGGCGAGGATTTTGGCCACAATCTTATATTGACAGCCTATTAAACTAATAGGCCTAAAGTCATTAAGATTGAGTGGGTCATCAATTTTAGGGACAAGAGTAATAAAGGAATAATTACAACCTCTTGGAATGAATGCCGAACATTCAAATTCCTTGACGTAGGAGAGGATATCATGACTAAAAACGTCCCAATGCTTTTTTATCAGCTTGAAAGTAAAGCCACCACAACTCCAAACAACATTTTTAATCTCTTGAGATGAGAAGGGAAGGTCAAGGAATGATGAGTCTTCAATCGAAAGTTGCTTGAAGAGATTGCTAGAGAATGTTGGTCTTGATATGTCATCTTCTTTGAATTTTGACTTATAAGCTTCCAGGATGTGATTTTTAATTAAGAAAGGGTCCGTCTCCCAAGCTCCTTGAATGTTAAGGCCGTTGAGTCTTGACCTATTCCTATTACTATTGATAATCCCATGGAAGAAACTTGAATTTTCATCCCCTTCAAGTGCCTATTTGGACTTAGCCTTTTGGCGAAGATCTTTACTTTTGATGTGTTCAAAATCAGAAAGTTGTTTAACGACCATGGATCTTACCTCAATGTCTTGAATAGAGAGGTTGATTGATTCTGCCTTCAAGTCGATTGCTAATAGTGTGTCACGTAAGGCATTCACGCTGCTATTTTCAGAAGCCTGAGACATATGGAGCCATTGTTTAATTGAAGCTTTCAGCCTTTGCAATTTGGACTTGAAGATAATAGCTTTACTACTAGGCCTCTCAAGCACACAAGACCAACTATTGTGCAACAAAGACCTAAAGTCTTCTTTCAACAACCAAGAGTTGTAAAAGCGAAACAGAACAGGCCCAAAGTCAGGAGATGCCACACATAGCAGAAGCGGGGTGTGATCAAAGAATTCACGTATGATTGTTTTAACATGTGCATTGGGCCATTGATTCATGAAGTGATAAGAAACAAGGATCCGATCCAACTTGCTTAATTTTGTACCTGAACTATTCATCCGTGTGAAACGCATGCCACCCAAAGGTAAGTCATTCAGACCCCGATGAAGAGATGAAATTATTGAAGAGATTCGCTCCTCTTGAACAAAAAAGCGACCCCATTCTTTCATGAGGGTTGCGCACCTCGTTGAAATCACCAACAATGACACTTAGACATTCTCGACCAATATGCTATTAAGGTTATCCCAAAGGACCTTTTTCTTGCGAATGCATTGTGGGGCGTAAACTACAATAAAAATGCAAGGGTAGCCCAAAGACAACCAAGTACCCTTAACCGCGACAAACCCATCACCTTCTTTAGAAGCCAATCTGGAAAAGCGAGAGGTGTCCCAAATGGTAATTATGCCTCCGGATGTACCATCGGATTTTTTAAACTCGTAATCATAAGCTGAATTTTTCCAAAGGGATTTAATCAAAAACTTATTATCACAATTTGTCATTGTTTCTTGTAGTCCTAAAAACTAGGCTTTGTTGTCAACACATAGTCTTTTTACCCATCCTCGTTTGTGGTCATTACCAAGACCCCTTACATTGAGAGATAACACGATCATAGATTAACATGGGTAACACCGTTGTTTAGGACACTTGACACCATTGATTCTTTTCCATCCATGATGAACCCCAATTGATTACCTAAGTGGACGATTTTGTCCACCTCAATTGATTCTGAGCTAGTTGTTGGTTTAGGTCTTGATAAAATATGAAGGTTGCAGCGATTGATCTTTGATAGGGAGTCCGAGATCAGAATATCATCATGGTTGGACACACTAGTTGGAGTAATGGGTTGAGAGTTTATCTTTTGTTTGGATGTTTTTTTCCAACCCTTTTTAAGAGGTTGTGATCGAGTTTGATACGACCTTTGTGGATTGTATCGAAGATAGGGCACCACTTTAAGCGGGTGCTAGCTCCTTAAGAAAATTAGAGAAGAGAAAGAGTTATTTGTTTGACAAAAGACTATGATTTTCATTCCAAACGACGAGGTATAAATACCGAATAAAGATAAATCCTAATAGAACTCGAATAGATAACTCTTAACACATTGACACTTCCCTAGATAACCACTCACATAACACAATCCTAATATGACTCGAACATGACTAACAAAAGATAGATAACTATCCCACGACATAATCCTTATGCCACACGGGAATAGTAGTGACCCTTTTGGGTCGACCTTCCTCCTGCGATATGGGTGTAACATTCCCCTCTCCTTCAAAAATCACCTTGTCCTCAAGGTGGTAAGTCGGATAAGCGGATTGAAAGTCAGTCAACCACTCCCACATAGCTTCCTCTGGCGAACTACCGTTCCACTGAACCAAAACTTGGCGAGCTGGTATGCTATTTTGTAGAACCACATGAGTCGTACAAATAGCCAAAGGTTACTCCACAGGATGCCCCTCGTGCTCTTCCTCGGGTAAGTTCGTAACACCTTCCTGATCCGACCTCAAAAATGGCTTTAGTAACGAGACATGGAATACCGGATGAATTTTACTTGAATCCGGAAGAGCAAGTCGATAAGCTACCTTACCCACACGTTCCAAAATCTCAAATGGCCCATAATAACATTTAGCTAATTTGTTGGAATGACGCTTAGCCAAGGTAACCTGCCGATATGGTTGTAGTTTAACAAGCACCTTATTTCCCACGTTGAAATCAACATCACGACGTGTTCTATTGGCTTGTGTCTCCATGCGCTGCTTAGCAACTAACAGATTTTGCTTAAGTTGTCGCAATAAAGCATCAAGCTCCACCAATAGTTCCTAAACAGCAACTACTTTTGATGACCCGGGCGGGTAAGGAACAATCGAAGGTGGTAAACGGCCATATACTGCTTGAAATGGCTTCATCTTTATACTACTATGAAAAGTGGTATTATAACTATATTCAGCCCATGCCAAGAAGCGTACCCAATGTTGTGGTCGATCCAAAACCATTGCTCGCAAATATTGTTCAAGCCCCCGATTAACAACTTCCGTCTGACCATCCGTCTGAGGGTGGTATGCCGTACTGTGATTCAACTTAGTCCCACTCACCTCGAACAACTTTTTCTAGAATTGACTAACAAAAATGGGATCACGATCAGAGACGATTGTTTTAGGAATCCCATAAAGCTTAACCACCATGTCAAGAAAGACCTCGACGACCTTTGACGTGTTGAAGCTGGTTGGCAACGAACCAAAATGTGCATACTTAGTAAAGCGGCCCACCACTACTAACACAACTGTTAAACCCTTGTAATTGGGTAACCCAGTAATAAAGTCCACGGAAAAATCCTCCCATACTCTATTCGGTGTTGGCAAAGGTTGGAGCAACCCACCTGGCGCTTGCGTGGAGTACTTAGTCTGCTGACAAACTAAGCATTTACTGATAAAAACCTCCACTGACTGTCGCATCCTTTTCCAGTAAAACAGGGCCGACAAACCGACCAACATCTTTTTCACACCGCTATGCCCAGCCATAGGCGTGTCGTGAAACTCAGATAATAATAACTCCTTAAGTTTAGACTCAGCTCCCACATAGTAACGATCGCGAAAAAGTAGCAACCCCTGCTCACGTCTAAATCCCTCCATTACATCATTGCTATCGATCCTTCGATGGAGAACCTGTAACTCTTCCAGCGACTCATTCTCTTGTCTCAATTTGTCAAGCAAACCAACCAACGGTTGGCTCAAGGTCATGAAGGCGGCTGTAACTTCGCCCTCCTCTTCGAACACGCGAGACAATGCATTAGCCACTTGATTACTCACACCCGGTTTATACTCAATAGCAAAATCAAAACCCATGAGCTTTCGTACATACTTTTGTTAAAGGGGCGTTTGTATAACCTGATGCAAGAGCTCCTTGAGGCTTATATGATCTGTGCGTATAGTAAAACGACGCCCAAGTAAATAGTGTCGCCATTTATAAACGGCTTCAACAATGGCAAATAACTCTTTTTGATAGGTCGCCGCCACGCGCATACGAGGCCTCAATTTCCGACTAAAGTAACACAAGGGATGTCCCCTTTGCATGAGCACAGCACCAATCCCCGTTGCCGATGCATTGGCCTCCACCACAAACATCTCTTCAAAATTTGGAAGGACAAAACAAGTGTATCAGACAGCCTTGTTTTGAGGTCATCAAAAGCTTATTTTTCCAACTCTCCCCACCTGAAACCTTTTTTCTGAACTAGACTAGACAACAGGGCAACGATGGTAGCATAATCCTTGATAAAGCGCCTATAATAACCCGCAAGTCCCAAAAACCCCCGTACTTGTCGTTGGTTTGTGGGTATTGGCCAATCCACTACGGCCGAAATCTTTTTGGGATCCATCTCTACGCCATGTACTGAAATAATATGTCCCAAATACTCGAGTGTTGTAGCCCCAAACACACACTTCGACTCCTTGACATAAAAGTGATTATCCTGTAAACGCTGAAAAACACAATGCAAATGTTCCAAGTGTGCCGCAAGATTTGCACTATAAATTAATATATCATCAAAGAAAACAATCACAAACTTGCGTAAGTATGGAGAAAATAATTGATTCATGGTAGCTTGAAAAGTAGATGGGGCGTTGGTAAGTCCAAACTGCATTACCAAAAACTCATAATGACCGTCATGAGTACGAAAGGCCGTTTTGTACGCGTCCAGTTCGTGTACTCGTATTTGGTGGTAGCCAGCACGCAAATCAAGTTTGGTAAAGATAATGGCGCCTCCTAACTCATCAAACATCTCATCCGCCGTAGGAATCGGAAATTTATCCTTGACCGTGACCTCATTTAGAGCACGGTAGTCAACACAGAACCTGTAACTTCCATCTTTCTTTTTTACTAACAATACCGGAGATGAAAACAGGCTTTGACTAACCCGTATAATTCCCTGCCCTAACATCTCATTAACTAGCTTTTCAATTTCCCCCTTTTGATAGTGTGGGTATCAATAGGGTCTGACATTAACAGGTTTCGTGTTGGGGTATAAGTGAATACGATGGTCAATGCTACAATGTGGGGGAAGGATGGTAGGTACCTGAAAGAGTGACTCGAACTGCGCCAAGAGTTGGGCGATATCCAGATGTACAGATGGCGTGGTCTCGGTTTTGTCATCACGGTCTTCATCATGGTGAGCCATATTATAAAGTTCGTAGACCCCATACATGTCGTCCGTTGCTAGCAACGCACGCATGTGGTGTAGGCTAATCCACTTCATGCGTAGAGCTTCGTCCCCACGCAACGTATACCCGCGACCTGCTAACATGAATTCCATGGTCTGTTGAGAGTAATCGTGGGTTACCTTGCCCAACTTTTGCAACCATTGGATTCCCAACACTATATCTAGTCCCTTTATGGGAAGTACATACAAATCCACATCAATGCGTAACCCTTGTATTTTGAGCGATACCTGGGCACATAGATTTTCACACAAGAGGGTTTCGCTACTGCCAATGTATACCTTGAAGGGTTTTGTGTCTGTGATTGGCAATTGCATACGTTCCACAACTCCTGGCTGAACAAAATTATGGGTGCTACCATTGTCGATAAGAACATGAACCTTACCTGAGCCCAAGGAACCCCATAACTATAGTAAACGAGGGCTGCCATGCCCGACTAACGAATTAAGTATTGAGATGTCTCCACGTTCCACGACATCCCCTTGCGTCATCTCTATAATTGGTTCTTCGTCATCTTCGTCATCAGCCATGAGCAACAAAAACTTGCCGAGGCACTTATGACCACGTACCCATTTGTGATCATAGTTAAAACACAGTCCTTTACTCAACCTTTCTTGTCGTTCGGCTGGTGATATCCACTTGATAGCAAGTGGTGCTCCGCCGGCATTAATCCCCTCTTTCGGCGGTGTTGGTAATAGGGCTGCCTTAGGGTTTTCTGGTCGAGATGCGACAAAACGCGTGGTCTGCGTTTTCTGAGAAGTGGCTGCCTTAGTGGTTGTCGCGGTTGAACCCTGGTCCTCCAAGCGCGCTTCTGTAACCCGAGCTAATGAAAACGCATCACCTAGAGATGTTGGTTTAGAAATCAGCAGCTCGCGTTGCAAATTGGGTTTCAGACCCGACACATAGAAGGAGATCAATAGATTTTCGGATATCTCGGTGACCCGATTCATTAACTTCTCGAATTCACTTTGATATTGTGCGACGGTTCCCGTTTGCAATAACTTGGAAAGTGCCCCTTGCGGGTCTTCATACTTGCAAGGACCAAAGCGGTTCTTGATGCTCTCCAAAAACCCATCCCAAGTGTCGATTAACCTGTTACACGTCATCCAGCGGAACCACTCTGCTGCGTCTCCTTCCAGGTTAAATCCAACAATCCTCAACCGTTGATCGGCCGGTGTAGCCAAAAGAGTAAAGTATTCATTGATTGAAAAGATCTAACTTTCTGGATCGGATCCAGAAAACTTTGGTACGTCCAACCACATTGAACGTGGTATGGGTGACCTAAGATCACCGCCCCCCTTGCCGTGTTTGAATCAGACCCCGAGTGGTCTGCAATTCTGCGTTCAAAGCCGCGATCTGATCTTGGAAGGTTTCAGCCTGCTGTTGTTGAGCCAGAGCCTGATCCTTAAGAAGTAACCGAATCTCGTCCGCGTCCATGAGAATGAAAGCACTAGTTTGATACGACCTTTGTGGATTGTATCGAAGATAGGGCACCACTTTAAGCGGGTGCTAGCTCCTTAAGAAAATTAAAGAAGAGAAAGAGTTATTTGTTTTACAAAAGACTATGATTTTCATTCCAAACGATGAGGTATATATACCGAATAAAGATAAATCCTAATACATCTCGAGTAGATAACTCTTAACACATTAACACTTCCCTAGACAACCACTCACAAAACACAATCCTAATATGACTAGAACATGACTAACAAAAGATAGATAACTATCCCACGGCATAATCCTTATGCCACACGGGAATAGTAGTGACCCTTTTGGGTCGACCTTCCTCCTGCGACGTGGGTGTAACAGAGTGCCAGTGATGCCATTAATGGAATCGATTACCCTGAGTGAGTTAAATCATTTTCTTCTAACCCTGGGGTTGCAACTCTGTATTGGGGAGGGAGGAGCAGATGTTGAGTGTGGTTTATTAAGTGGCCTATTAACATCGAGTATAGAATGGCATGGGGTGGGCTTATTATTAGTAAGTGGGCTAGATGGAGGTAGTTTTTGGGCTTAGTGATTTTCCTATTGGTGAATGAGTAGCGGGGCTTTTGGGTTTTGGTGTGGGGTCCAAAAGACAACATGGGGTTTGGTGAGGGGAAGTTGACAATTCATCTAGAGTGTCAGGTACTATCTCAGTGAAAAGAGATGTAGTATTTTTGTCGTTGAATTCCTCACATGTTGAAGATGTTGACCCTACCCCAGAATGGGTGTTTTCAGCAACCACATGTTTACTGTCATTCTGATTTTTATCCTCAAAAGGGAAAGATTTTGAAACACGAACCTGGTGGTCGGAATCCTCACCAAAATGTGAAGCATCTCCTTGATTCAGGTTATCATCACCATCATCCGAATCTGAGCTGTTCTATTCGGACGACGAAGCGAAGACATATCCGTTAAATAGGTTGTCGATTTCTCCTTCCACTTCTATGACTCGGATTCTTAAAGTTTCATTGTTAAAGTGTATTTTAAGGGTCTCTTTGATGAAGTCCATATGGTCCATTAGTATGCAAACTTTTCCATAGGTCATATTGAATTACCTTGGGCTACAAACTTAAGACAAAACGACCGAACCATATTTAACCGCGATTGAGTTAAAGGAATCTGGATACCAAAGTTGTGGGGGAGCCCGACGATAGAGATCCAAACCAAACGTTTAGAGAGGCGAGTGTGTAGATCCCACGGGGAGATGGATTTAAAGTGAGATATGAGGGTGTTGTTTGTGAGAGCTTTGTTCGCGGTGTCTTTGTTGTTGAATATGATTAGAAGGTGGAGTCCCCCCAAGTATTTAATACTAAAATCCTCAAAACCTTGGTAAAGGAGAACTTCGTGGGTTCGGGACGCGCCAATGATTGAGCGAAGCTCGACAAATATGGAGTTTTTAGAGCAATGTGTTGGGCTGGGGGGGTATTTTAGTTGAATAAATGGTGCATGTTTGGGTGGGGTTTTGGTATGAGCTTTTGACCCATTTAGGACATCAGCAAAAGAAGTTTTTGTGGATTTATTAGTGTCCCGATGAGAGGTGCAGAATTTGTTGATGTTTAAGCTATTTGGTTCGTGGGTTGTTGGTTTCACCCAACTAGGTCTCTTTTGTGGATGGTAAGATACACTTTAATCCTTTTTGATCCGATACAAAAGGTGTTCACTTTTTGTCAAAAGAAAGTGTTTGGTGAGCCAAGGTAAACCTACAAAACCCGAATCTTTTACCGGCCTTGTTTCTCTTTCTGGCGACGCTTTGGACCGGTCCATATATCTTGAAGATGTCCATCATGGTATTGTTATCCCACTTTGTTGGAAAATTTGTAAAGTAATAAGTGATTAGTTGGTCCGGTGAATTTGTTGTTGAGTGATGTTGTTTGGATAGAGGCGCTTGATGAGAGTTCCAGAGATGTTTATTATGTTGGGTTTTATGACCTAATTAACAATTAATTAACACGAGTACGCATCGGAATTAAAGAACACATGTAGAACACATTAATTAACAAGGATAGAAGATGATTACCTTTTAGCACGAAACGATACACCGTTTAAAGGTAACCGTTAACTCCGTCTTCTATATACGCGTATGTATAATAACCACACGCAAAACCTCCAAGATCTAAAGTAAGATCTCTCTAAGCTTCCACACACAATACGTTCTTAGCAAACAATGAAGTATGCTAGTACTAGTAGTGTTTTAGCAAATGAACACCACGACACTTGAATCAAATCAACACGTGAGCAAAACCACCTTGTGGTGATACACGATCCAATAATGAACCTCAAGTCCTCCTTATATAGTCTACACAATCTTGGAGAACAAGCAAGCAAGCCCAAACCCTCTTGGGTTGTGGGTTCGGCCGACCAAATGAAAAATGGGGCAAACCCTCACTTTTCTTTTTCCCGTTTTGCATATTAGTCCTTAATGTTTAACTATTAAACATTTAACTAATATATATATTTATCGTTTACTAAAAACACTAATTAATTTTTTTTACGTATTAACGTGTGTGTCCCCTTTGGCTCGAATAAATAATTCAGACATATGTTATTTACGATGGACATATTCCAACAGCTCCTACTTGGACATGTAAATAATACAATAACATTGGTAAGCGTCTAGCAACACACCAATGCTCCCGAAATATTCGGGTATGGTTTCACAAGGCATGAACAAATGATTTATGAATTTACAATCCCTTCGTTTCCGATACCGTTGTTAAATTGGATATGGATCAATGCCATTCCATATTTAACGATTCTGTTTCTCGTATATATGATTAATCAAGATTATCAAAAATCATTGAGACATATCTATCTGAGTTTTTAGGTGCTGCCACACATACATCTGATTAACCCTACGAGGGGACCAGTGGTATCTTCTTCAATAATTTGAAGGAACAAATTCTATATTGACTACAAGTGTCTAGTCATCATGTGGCATAAACCATTCTAATATAGCCCTTATTAGTTACCTTATTCAGGACAACTTAAACTATATCAAGAAGGAATATCCACATATGCTAAACCTACTTGCGTCTCAGCCTAGAGGTGGATGATTTATGTAAATAAAAATCATGTACAAATTCACTTGATGACGTCGATTCCATAAATGATATCGTTGTGCGGGTAAATCCAATATTCACATTATGAATATCATGTAATTTGGTGGACTCATCCTTAAATCTCCATAGCACCAGTCACATCAGAAATTGTCTTAGTTTAGACGATATTCCCATATCAATAAATGACAACGGATTAATTAGAAAAATACATTTATTATATCATGGGATTTAAAACATGCAAATATAGGACACAACTTTATAATCTAAAATAACAAAAAAACAACGTATCATTAATCATAAAATAAAATTATGTTTAACATCCGATAATCCAAATACTAAAGCGACTGATCTACATGAAACTACTATTCTAGGACGAACCCCATGTCCTAGCATGTGTGAGTAAGCTTCCTAGTTGATAAAGCTTATGTAAAGAGGAATCAGCTAGATTGTTATATGTGTGAACTTTAAGAAGGTTACTTCTATGGTAGTGTTTGGCGCCCATCTGAACCCCCGGTTCGTTGGCGAAATGAAGTGCGGCTGAATTATCGCAAAACATCCTAATAGGTTCGTTTATTGTTGGTACTATACCAAGCCCTGAAATAAACTTCCTAATCCAAACAGCTTCCATCTCTGCTTCTTAAGCAGCTATGTAATTCAACTTATGTAGCTGGCATTTCAGTAGTACTTTACTTGGAGCTTTCTAGTCTACTGCACTTCCGTTCAAAATGAAACGTATCCTGTCAGAGATTTCATATCATTTATATCAATCTTAAATCCAGCATTGCAATAACAATCAACTCGAAGTTCAGCTTCTGTATTTTCACCATAAACCAAGAACATGTCTTTAGTGTTTCTTAAATACTTAAGAATATTTTTCACAGTAGTCCAGTGAAGTTCACCTGGATTCTGTTGAAATCGGCTTGTCATATTTTTTGCGAACGCAACATCAGGTCTAGTGCATCTAACCACATACATAATGGAACCCACAACCGAGGCATAAGGTATGTTCTTCATGCGATTCACCTCTTTAGGCGTTTGAGCACCTTGCGATTTGTTCAAGTCAAGTCTTTTTTGCATGGGGATATAACCACGTTTAGAATTATCCATTTTATATCTCTTTAAGATCTTATCCATGTAGGCATTTTGACTAAGTCCAATTAATTGCTTCGATATATCTCTATAGATTTTGATTCCAAGAATAAATGCTGCTTCCCCCAAATCTTTCATAGAAAAGCACTTTCCAAGATAATTCTTTACACTTTGTAAACTTGGAATGTGATTACCCATGATGATTATGTCATCAACATATAAGATGAGGAATGTAACATTACTCCCACTAGCCTTTTGATATACACATGGCTCATCAAGATTTTAAGCAAATCAAAACCTTTTAATTTCCTCATCAAATCTTTTATTCCAGCTTCTTGATGCTTGCTTAAGACCATAAATGGATCTTTGAAGCTTGCATACATTTCTGGGATGATTAGGATCAACAAAACCTTCAGGTTGTACCATATAGATGTCTTCGTCAAGATAACCATTTAAGAAAGCAGTTTTAACATCCATTTGCCATATCTTATAATCATAGTATGCTGCTATAGATATGAGAATTCTAATAGCTCTAATGTCAGCGACAGGTGAGAACGTTTCTTCATAATCAACCCTGTAAAGTTGAGTAAAACCCTTTGCTACAAGACAAGCTTTATAGGTGTGTACAATACCATCCATGTCAGTCTTTTTCTTAAAAAGCCACTTACTCCCAACGGTCTTACAACCAGGAGGAAGATCGACCAGGACCCATACCATATTGTCCATCATGGATTGTATTTCCGAATTCGTAGCATCGATCCACTTATCAGATTCTAAATCTAACATTGCGGCTTTATAGCTAGTGGGTTCATTAAGATCCCCTAGACTATGCTCCTCCACCTCTACATTTAAACATAAACGGTTTGGAGCTCGACGTGTCCTTTCGGACCTACGAATCAGAATCACTTCCTCTTGTGGTGGTTGTGGCGGTTCAAAATCCTCCACCTCTTGAGGAATGTTGCTAGTGATTTCAGAAGTTGTTGTATCTTCTTCTTCTTGAATTTCTTCAAGATCTACCACACTCCCACTGATTTCTTGACTTATGAGACGTTTCTCAAAGAATTTAGCATACCTTGCTACAACAATTTTGTTTTCAGGTGAGAAGTAGAAATAGTAACCCATCGTTTCCTTTGGGTATCCTATGAAGATACACTTAACAGATCTTTGTTCGAGTTTATTAGGCGTATCTCTCTTCACAAGAGCCTCACATCCCCAGACCTTTAAGTAAGACAAGTTTGGAACTTTTCCATACCACAGTTCATATTGTGTCTTATCTACCTTCTTTGTTGGAACCATATTAAGAATGCATGTTACAGACTCTAGAGCATAATCCCAAAAGGATAAAGGCAAAGTTGTAAGATTCATCATAGATCGCACCATGTCTAATAAAGTATGGTTTCTCCTCTCAGACACTCCATTATGTTGAGGTGTGTATGGAGGAGTAAGCTGTTGAACAATTCCGTTAGCTTTTAGATAATCTTTAAACTCTTGGCTTATGTATTCGCCACCCCGATATGATCGTATTGCCTTAATGGTCTTCCCGAGTTGATTTTCAACTTCATTTTAAACACTTTGAACGTTTCAAAGACCTCATGTTTATGTTTAAGAAGATAAACATAACCATAACGACTATAATCTGTGAATGTAATGAAGTAGCTAGCACCTTGTCTTGACACATGTCTAAGTGGACCGCACACATCAGTATGTATTATTCCAAGAAGATCAGTCACCCTTTCGGGACGATGTGGAAACGATTTCCTTGTCATCTTACCCGATAAACAAGATACACATTGATCAAATGACTCATCATCTGTTGATTTTAAAAGCCCTTCTTGTTGTATCTTTTCAATGCGTTTCTTATTTATATGAGCAAGATGGCAGTTGCCATAGATAAGTAAAGTCCAAGTAATGCTTGACTCTTTTAGTGCTAACATTTAAATAGAATTATCATTTGGTACAAGATCATGCATATCAATTTCATAAATACCATTACTGGGAATAGCATTAAAATAAACAACATTGTTCTTAGAAACTGAAATTCCAAAATCTGTAAAAACACTGGACAAATCCATTTTCTACCAAACGGTAAACTGAAACAACACCTCTAGTTTTAGAAGGTCCATAATGGCAGATGTCTAAACAAATCACAATGGCATTAGGTAAAACTAAGTCACAACTTCCAATAGTCGAGTGTTGTAGCCCCAAACACACACTTCGACTCTTAGACATAAAAGTGATTATCTTGTAAACGCTGAAAAACACAATGCAAATGTTCCAAGTGTGCCGCAAGATTTTCACTATAAATTAATATATCATCAAAGAAAACAATCACAAACTTGCGTAAGTATGGAGAAAATAATTGATTCATGGTAGCTTGAAAAGTAGATGGGGCGTTGGTAAGTCCAAACTGCATTACCAAAAACTCATAATGACCGTCATGAGTACGAAAGGACGTTTTGTACGCGTCCCGTTCGTGTATTCATATTTGGTGGTAGCCAGCACGCAAATCAAGTTTGGTAAAGATAATGGCGCCTCCTAACTCATCAAACATCTCATCCGCCGTAGGAATCGGAAATTTATCCTTGACCATGACCTCATTTAGAGCACGGTAGTCAACACAGAACCTGTAACTTCCATCTTTCTTTTTTACTAACAAGGTCTGAGATGAAAACAGGCTTTGACAAACCCGTATAATTCCCTGCCCTAACATCTCATTAACTAGCTTTTCAATTTCCCCCTTTTGATAGTGTGGGTATCAATAGGGTCGGACATTAATAGGTTTCATGTTGGGGTATAAGTGAATACGATGGTCAATGCTACAATGTGGGGGAAGGGTGGTAGGTACATGAAAGAGTGACTCGAACTGCGCCAAGAGTTGGGCGATATCCGGATGCACAGATGGCGTGGCCTCGGTCTTGTCGTCACGGTCTTCATCATGGTGAGCCATATTATAAAGTTCGTAGACCCCATAAATGTCGTCCGTTGCTAGCAACGCACGCATGTGGTGTAGGCTAATCCACTTCATGCATAGAGCTTCGTCCCCACGCAACGTATACCCGCGACCTGCTAACATGAATTCCATGGTCTGTTGAGAGTAATCGTGGGTTACCTTGCCCAACTTTTGCAACCATTGGATTCCCAACACTATATCTAGTCCCTTTATGGGAAGTACATACAAATCCACATCAATGCGTAACCCTTGTATTTCGAGCGATACCTGGGCACATAGATTTTCACACAAGAGGGTTTCGCCACTGCCAATGTATACCTTGAAGGGTTTTGTGTCTGTGATTGGCAATTGCATACGTTCCACAACTCCTGGCTAAACAAAATTATGGGTGCTACCATTGTCGATAAGAACATGAACCTTGCATGAGCCCAAGGAACCCCATAATTGTAGTGAACGAGGGCTGCCATGCCCGACTAACGAATTAAGTATTGAGATGTCTCCACGTTCCATGACATCCTCTTGCGTCGTCTCTGTAATTGGTTCTTCGTCGTCTTCGTCATCAGCCATGAGCAACAAAAACTTACCGAGGCACTTATGACCACGCACCCATTTGTGATCACAGTTAAAACACAGTCCTTTACTTAACCTTTCTTGTCGTTCGGCAGGTGATATCCACTTGCTAGCAAGTGGTGCTCTGCCATCATTAATCCCCTTTTTTGGCGGCGTTGGTAATAGGGCTGCCTTAGGGTTTTCTAGTCGTGATGCGACAAAACGCGTATTCTGCATTTTCTGAGAAGTGGTTGCCTTAGTGGTTGTCGCGGTGTAACCCGAGCTAATGAAAATGCATCACCTAGAGATGTTGGTTTAGAAATCAGCAGCTCGCATTGCAAATTTGGTTTCAGACCCAACACATAGAATGAGATCAATAGATTTTCAGATATCTCGGTGACCCGATTCATTAACTTCTCTAATTTACTTTGATATTGTATGACGGTTCCCGTTTGCAATAACTTAGAAAGTGCCCTTGCGGGTCTTCATACTTGCATGGACCAAAGCGGTTCATGACGCTCTCCAAAAACCCGTCCCAAGTGTCGATTAACCTATTACGCGTCATCCAGCTGAACCACTCCGCTGCGTCTCCTTCCAGGTTAAATCTAACAAAACCTCAGCCGCGTGTAATCAGGTCGTGGCATAGTGTAAGATCCAAACTCGAGTAAAAGGTACAAGCAATTGATTGAAAAGATCTAACTTTCTGGATCGGATCCAGAAAACTTCGGTACCTCCAACCGCATTGAACGTGGTATGGGTGACCCAAGATCACCGCCCCGCCCCCTTGTCATGTTTGAATCAGACCCTGAGTGGTCTGCAATTCTATGTTTAAAGCCGCGATCTGAACTTGGAAGGTTTTGGCCTGCTGTTGTTGAGCTAGAGCCTGATCCTTGAGAAGTAACCGAATCTCGTCCGCATCCATGAGAATGAAAGCACCAGTTTGATACGACCCTTATGGATTGTATCGAAGATAGGGCACCACTTTAAGCGGGTGCTAACTCCTTAAGAAAATTATAAAAGA